>WEKY01051226.1:796155-835745 GCA_013390045.1 Picathartes gymnocephalus
GGGCGGGACGGGCCCGGACGGGGCGGCCGCTGCTGCCGCGCACTCGGGCTGGGCTGCGCCGGGCTCCGCGCCGGGAGCGCTGCCATGTTCGGCCGTGGCTCCCGCAAGCGGCTCTCCAGCCGCTCGGTGAGTGCCGGGGGTCTCTCTCCCCTCGCCCTGCGCCCCCCGCTCCGCTCCAACCTGTGGCTCCGTCCCGCCGCCCGCTCCGGCTGCGCCCAGGCGCCCAGCGGGTCCCCGCCGCCCCCATGTGCCGCTTGCTTGGAGTGCGTCCCCACTCCAGCCCTTCCCCTGCCCTCTCCCAGCCGTGCGGGTGCCTTTCCCCCAGGCGTGCCCCTTTCCTTGTCCCCCGGTGCCTTTTCCCGTCCCCCTCGTCCCGCAGCCGGCGCTGACTCTGCTGTTTCTTGCAGCTGACGGCGTCGGGGGAGCCGGAGCGGGGCCAGCCCTGCAACACCTGCGGGGACCAGTGCCCCGGCTTCGCCCTGCACAAGTGGAGGTAAGGCCCGGCGAGACCCCCGCTCATCCCCCCACGGTGGGTCCCATCGTGGCTCTCCCTTCGCAGGGTTTTGCGGCGCCCTCGCAGTTCCGTGCGCATCCGGCGTGCAGGTGTGGCTGTTTTGGGAGTGCTTGTGTTAGTCCGAAGCGTGTTGCCCACGCACAGTGGCGGTTCTGGGGACACGGGTGGGCCAGCCGCACACAGCTGTGCCCGTGGCCGCCGCCGGTGCGGGGCGCAGCAAGATCCAGATGCGGGACTGGGGTGACTGGTTTGGTAATTACCAACTCGCAGCTTCCCCACTGCGGTCAGGGGCTCGTCCTGCTGCTTCGGGTCGTGCCGGGGGCTGAAGCCGCCCTCGCCTGTCAGGGACAGCCTGGGTGGGGTGGGGTGGGAAGGGGAAAATGAGGCTGAAGGGGTTCTGGCGGTCCGCACCAAACCGCTGCGTGAAACTCCTGCCTCCTCTGTGACTGGATTTATCCCGTCAGTGATGCCAAGCAGAGATTTAGCTGTCGGAATGGATGGGAGTGTATTGGAACGAACAAGTATTTTTGGCTGTTTCTGTTGTGTCTCTTTACAAACCTGACGGTGCCGGTGCCTGCTAAGGACTGCAAGCCCTGGCCTTCTCCTGGGTCAGCCCCTTCTCCCCTCCCCACGTTCTGCTGCCTTGAAATGACTCCCTGCTGATGGGCGATCTGGGACTTGGTGATATTAAATCTAGGCTGTGGGCTCTGGGAGCTCAACACGGTCTTAGTAGGCCAGGGAGCCCTTGGCGACCTTTTAACCTTATTTTTCAGGGTATACCCTTTTCGTCAGCATCTGCTGTGCTTGGCGTTCCTCCCAGCCCCTGCCCTACTTCTCAGGGCTGTGTCTCACCAGATTAAAGCTTGGCTTCAGAGCAAGGAGGGGCATTGATACATTCCTGTTGAATTGTGTCTCAATGTTCAGCCTTGCAAATCTTTGTTCCCTGTGGCATTTGCCCCAGGGTGTGGTGGGACGGGTTCCATAGGCTGAGCTCTGCCCTGAGGGATGCACAGCAGCGGGTGGGGCTCGCCGTGGTCCTCCGGCTGTCCCGGCTTTCCTCCGGCTGTCTCGACTTTCGCCGTGTCACTGCAGAGCCGCTTTGTAATACTTAAAAGTGTCAAGGAGAACTTTCGAATGCAGGATAAGAAGAAAAGCCGTGGTCACCAAGAGCATTTCTCCCCTGCTCCAGGCCCTTGTGAGGTGCTGTGATTCTTGTTTCGTTATGTCAGAGGGTACAACTGTACAGTAGCTTTTGAAGAATTAAGTGAACTTTGATAGCATCCCACCAGAGGCCAAATGGCCCAGGAGAAGGGGCAGCCAGCTACCTGGGGAGTGTCAGATGAGAGGGATGATTGTGCCCTCTGCATTGGCACACTGTGCCTCTAGGCCAGATCCTGACAAACCCCATATGGAGGAGGCTCCAGCCTGCCAGGACTACCCATAACCATCTCTTTGCTGAGGAACTCCAAACACAGGAAAGGATTTTTGCTAAAACAGTGTGGATTTTTCCATCAGCTTTCTCTCATGAAAGAAGTGGTTACATCCCCCGGGGCTGGAGAAGGATGGGGACCCTTTGGGTATGGGTGGGGTCAGTCCCCAGAGGCACTGCAGCCTGTGTGCTCCGGGTTTGCATCCCACCGAGCAGGTTAGACCTTACACCAGGTTTCCTTACACCAGGGCTTGATGAACTGAGAGCCCTCCTGCAGACATTTCCATTTAATTGCCTTGATGTAAGAGTAATTACGCAATTAAAGCAAATAAAGGCAGCCTATTTGCCTGAACACAATAGAGAGGAAATGTGTTCATTTTTTAATAACCAGTAGTCTATTAATGCCAGGAATAGGTAAGCAGGCAAATTATTCACAGTAGTTTGTAGGTTGAAAACGTGCTGAGGAGCCTGTGCCCTCTGTGCACGAGGTGATGCAGCCACTGATTGGTGGGGCTGCTCACCTGAACGTGCAGAAAGAGATTGGAAGAAAACAAGGGTTTGTGAGGAGATCCTCAGATTAGGGATATAAATCCAGATCAGTTGACCAGTAGAGATTTGTAAGGCTTTTTTATAATTGACAGCAGAATTTTGCTGATAAATGTAAATGGGATGTTTCTGCTTCAAAGATGCAGAATGGTGATAACGCTTTAGGGAGACAGAATTTATAAACTTGCAGACACTGAAACCATTGCTGAGACAGGCATTGTCTCTACCTAATTATGCTGGACTGTGTATTTTCTACTTACCTGTGATTTTAGGCGTGATCTGTGCAGGCACTCCATCAAGCAGGCAGATTGCTTTGTTAGATGATGAAGATTCCTGTGCTTGTATGTTGCCTTAAAAGCCACTTTTCTCAGAGATGGCTCTGAGCATTCGTTGAATTTATCATTCCTGGAAGCACAGGCATGCTTCCTGAGACAGGGAAACCTCTTGAAAATAAATTATACTCTGCAAAACTATTTTCGGAATAAGCCTGGTCTCTGTACTACAGGTGATGTGCAAAAAGAAGATGGAAGGGGATTGTTAAATAATTAAATAACGTCCCTGTTTTTTGAAGTTTGTTTTTAAATCTTCGTGATTTTGCTCTGAAATTATAATCCCACATTCAAGGTAGTGGGTGAATTATCCTGTAGCAGTGCCAGCATATTTAATGCTAATCTGGTGGAACAAGGAACTGAAAACACCTCGGTTAAACTAGAGCCTACATCTTACCCCCTCAAAGCTCTCTTCTGCGTGGCTCAGATCTCTGCCTCTTGTTGTAAGGCAGAAATTCAATTTTTAGTTTTAAATCATTTAGCCCCAAAGAGGAGAAAGTAAGTGGTTTGTCTGAGAAGGCGTAGTATTGAATTCCACCCTCCCTGGGCGTGAAGTCCATGAAGACACAACTATCAAACTATAACCAGTAAAACCCTGCATTTCTCATGGCCTGAGCAGCAAAACGACTCCTTCCTCTCCTCTCATCGCTCTCTGCTGTGGTGGGTTGTCAGTGAAGTGCAGAAGGACTGAGTTCATCTGTGTGGGCTCCAGTCTAGAAGATGGAAATGGCATGTACGTAACCAAATCCTCATTAATAAAGGTGGCTTTGTGTGGAAAAGGGGAAATCAAATTCAATAAAAATTGAACTCCTCAGGAGTCCGGTTGCTGTTTTCTAATCAGATCTGCATTACATTAAACTGTGTGCCATTCAGCTTGTTAACAAGCTTTGGCATTAAATAAAGCTGTCACTGGAGTTTGGTGAATGAATAGCCATTAGGAGTGTCTTTTGCATAATGTCTTGCAGAGAAAAGCCTTCGAGGGAGGTGGTCCAGGAGCAGGGAAGGGAATTTATAACCTAGTCCCGGTGCAATTAGTGTGAATATGCAAACCTTAAAGGTGACAAATGGTTGGCTTTTGCTGCTGTTGAGCTTACTGTGAAGAACTAATTTCAGATTTACTCTGGGTGAAGTAAAATTACAGCCTTGGTGCCGCAGTTCAAACAGCGGATCCTTGGTGTCGAGATTGGCATGTGTTTAGCACATGGAGCCATGGTTTGTTTGATCCTGGAGAAAGCCTTGCAAAATACTCTTGCAGTTCAACATACCTTGCTGTTCCCTGCTCTCTGCCTTCTCCAAACCCACCAGCTAAAAATATAGATGCAGGACACCCAGGTCTCAGGATGGAATTTGAGCTTTGGTGTGAGGAAGGGGGGATGTACCACCTGGTTTGCAAAGCCTGCAGAGGCTGTGGCATACGGCTGCTTTCTGAGGGAAGGAATTTGGATGCTGTGACAGAGAAGACAATTTTAAAAATAGAGTCTGAAAACCTTTGGAGAAGTCTTTGTTGCCATAGTTATTCTTCTGGTTTGCAGAAGCATTTGAAAAGCAGTAATAAACATGACATAAAGACAAAGACTGGTTTGCCAGGGTTTTAGTTTCAGTGTGAGATGATGTCTTACATCTCTTCTTGGAGCATCTTTTTCCTTGCATACGTCATGCAGTCTTTGTCCCCTGGAATCACATTTTGCCAGGGAAGAGATCTGCTTCTCTTCATGCATTGCTGTCACACATCGTGCCCTTCATATCAGTGGTGTGTGTTTGCACAGCACACAATGCCTGGCCCTTACCTTCCAGGGCACATTTATGTGACCTGATGTAGTATTCAGTGATATTCCATATTAACAAATTTTGCTGCATACAGTTGTTTCGAGTATTCATGTATTTATTTCCATAGCTCAGCATCTTGCTATAATCTACTGCAGTCAGTCCCGCTGAAGTCTGATCTCATCTGGCCTTGTTGGATCAGGGAGCATCTGCAAAGACAAACTTTTCATCTTCTCACGGGAGATCCACCTGGAGATCCCAGGCTGATCAGCCCAAAGGGTTGTGATTGACCCCTGAATCACAAAAACCTACGGACAAGGAGAAGAGACGTGTGTCACGAGACCGTGACCCAAAACGAGGTGATGGACCAGAAGCCCAGTGAAGTTTGGAACTCCCTTCTCTGCCTTGTTGACTGTAGGCAGGGAGTTGCTCGTGGAGGTGGATGTTTGTTTTGTTTGTGTGTTTGTTCAGTGCCCAGTGCTCTGGAGATTGCTGTGCAGGAGCAATGAGAAATTCTGTGTGTTTGCAGCCTTTGTCTGCACTCCCATGGCTCTGATCCTGCCCATGGGAGGTACACCCCAGCAGGCTCCTGTGTTCATCCCTGGGTGCCTTTGGGTCTCCAGTTTGGTGCCTGGTTCCTCATCCAGAGAGTAGAAACAATAATATTTATAATGCAGCACATGAAAAAATAACACCGAATTCTGAAGCATTTGTTTCTACTTCCAAAAAAAAAAAAAAATTACAGATTATTGCTTCCATATGTTTTCAGCATTTTTCATAGGTTATGTCTCTTGCACACACACACTCCCAGCTTTTCCCTGGCATGAATAACAGCCTTTGTGCCTCTCTCCTTTAGGATTCAGATATTCCGCACTTCATTGCATGTTTATTTGAAAGGATTTGGAGATGTGAGAATAGCAATACCTTATCTTGAATAGGCTGATGTTCCTATCACTGCCATGGTGAATTGTGCTGGCCTGGAAGGTTTTAGAAAATTCATCATTTTGCACAGGGGATCCTGCTGAAATGGACAAAATTCAGCCAGTGCAGGTCTGTCCCAGTGCAGATCCACAGTACTCCTGAGGTGAGTCCCTAAGGGGCTGCAGAGGGCTAAGGGTGCTGCTCTCTATAGGAGACCTGTGCCTGTCCTTAGGCGTCGGCAGGAGTCATCTGCTTCCCAAAAATACTGTCATCCTGGCAGAGGGATGCAGAAATAATCAAAGGTTGGTTTTGTTTGCTGATTTTAAAGCCTTTCACAAAGCGGTTGGTACCATTAGCTTGTTTTTAATGTGTTTTTGTGTGTTTACCTGGTCACAGGTTCAGAAAGGAGAAGCCATTTCCTGCCAGGTTCTTCAGGGACAGTCAGTGCCCTGTGCCCAGCGTGGTTTGGTGTGGGTGGCTGCTGGAGCTCAGCTCAGGGGGATGCTGCACTGTGCACTTGGCTTGCCATCAGTGACTTCAGCTGTCCTATTTTCTTACACCTGCGAGATTAAACACTTGTGTAAGTGTTTGGAAAATCAGGTCTACTTTTTTTTTGGGCTTTTCACCCCCTTGGTAGTAGGGATAGAGCAGGGGTAATGAGTGATGGCTTGTGCTGCTCCCACTGGTCCCACAGCAGCTCTAGCAAAGGGCAGCCGGGCCATTGGGGTGGGGATTTGCATGGCTTGTGGTGCAGGTATCAGCATTGTCCTGCCCTGGGACAATCTTTTCCTAAATATTAAGTCCACAGTTGCATTTAAGGAACTCCCAGCCATTTTTTCTGACTTGTGGGTTCCATTTCTTTGTGCCCTGCTGCTGAAACAGCACTTGAAACAGCACTTAAATCAGCCAAGACTGATAAGGTATCCTGTTTGTGTTGGCTGGGAGACACAGTATCCACATTACCAGAGCATTACAGTGTCAGAGGCAGTGTTGTCCCTGGCAAAAAGCCTAAAATAAATTCTTTAATTTTTTGTATGCGATGTACAAAAGAGCAGGTGAGGTATGTACTTGTTTCCGGGCAAGCCCAGGGAGCCTGTTTGAAGTCCTCTACAAGCCACTGGGATTGTATTGCAAGAACTCAAAGGAGTTTGGGCACTTGTTGATTGAATTTCAGCTGAGCACAGAGCCCTGCTCTGCAGCTGCTCTAACTGGAGCTGCTCTGCCCAGCTCCATTGCCACTGAGATGCAGGCAAAAGCCAGAAAAGCAGAATTTCTCCCAGGGAACGGGCAGTGTGGGTAGATTTTCTGTCTGTTTTGAAGTGGCCTTGTGCAATTCTATTTTTATGAATGGTGTGAAAAAACACTTATATAAGCTGTTGCGGGATTTGGGCTGATTTTGTGGGGTTTGTACTGTTCCTGGTGTGATTGTGAATGACACTGATGATGGATAGCTGTCTGCAGAGCAGACACACTGAATTCTGAGTTTGTGTGATATTTTACTTCTAAACAATTAATTTTAAAAGTCGGTTGGGGATTTTTTTGCACAAAATTTTTTTTGGGAAAATGACTACAGCTGCTTCTTGGTATGCAAAGAGTAGAATGTTACCTGCCTGGTATGACCCAGTGGGGTTTGCCATCCCGAAGGCAGAATTTGGCTGGTGAGCACTTTCCTGGTGCCTCAGCCACAGGGCTGTGCTGCCAGACACCGGCAAAGCACAGTCCCCGCATGGAGCCTTTCAAGATGGGTTTGCCATTTTGAGAGAGACCCACAGAACTTGGAAGCAGGATCGATTGGCTTGCACTGGGATCCTCTTGCAGCAGACAGCTGTTGGTGCTGGAGGCTGCGGTTATGGATTTGGGAGCTTTGTAGGCTGTGATTCACATGGTGAGCTGATTTAACAGCTCAGTGCTGCTGGATGGGGTGAGGTCCTGAGCTCCCCGTGCATCCACCCAAGCCCAGGGAAATGGCTTAAATCGCTTGTTGAAGCCTCTGCTGAGCTGATGAGAGGGAGGAGGTGGGAGATGAAGAGTTGCACTGGTCCAGTGACATGCAACACTGAGCTGTCATCCCTGTCGTCGGCATCCTTATCCCCTTAGAGAATCTCCCTGCCCTGCCGGCTGCGCAGGGAGCGCACGCTCCGCGCTCCCCCCGGGATGCGTCCCGCTGGAAGCCGGCGGTGCTGGCTGCGTGT
Source organism: Picathartes gymnocephalus (assembly GCA_013390045.1). Classification (NCBI taxonomy): domain Eukaryota; kingdom Metazoa; phylum Chordata; class Aves; order Passeriformes; family Picathartidae; genus Picathartes; species Picathartes gymnocephalus. The sequence goes on from WEKY01051226.1 coordinate 803,851, forward strand.
GACATGTGCTGGGCAGGCAGGAAAACTCCTGCTGCTTTAACAGAGGGTTTGCAACAGGCCTTTGTCACCGGCGTGGCGTGGCGTGAAAGACAAAGCTGCCAGCCTCCGCTTTGGTGGGATAAAGGCTGGAACCCGGGATGCCCAGCTGGAGGGGCCGGGCGCAGCTATTTGGCTGACTCCTACTGAGCCCTGCCCTTCTTTGTTGCTCTCGACTGTAGAGAGTCTGTTCAGTGTTTTCAAGAGTTTTTCTTTGGTTTTGTTCTTTTTCTGTTTGCCTTTAAAAAGTCAATCCGCAGTCTTTTAGACTTTTTCAAAGACATTCTCCCCCTCCCCGCTCCCCCGCCCAGTAATCCATCCTTATTACACCATGAGTCACTCTTCAAATAATGAATTGCGTTTTCATTGTCTGGCTTGTAAGTCTATCACCGAGTTTAAGGATGGCCGATAGTATCAGCTGAAACCTTTGTCAGCTGGCTTTGCAATTTGTGGTGCTCATTTGGGTATTTGCTTTTTTTCTCCAATGAATAATCTCCCGGCCGTGGCGGTGGAAAGCCGGACTCTTCCTGCGCTCGTAGCATCTCTGCGGTCACTATCTAATGTTGGAGGAATTTGTAACATTAGCAGAATTGTCTGATGTGAGGAAAACTAATTTCAGAGTAAACCTCACGAGCATGGCTGTAAAGAACGTTTTTCTCGTGCTTGCAGACCCCAGACATGCATCAGTGCAGCCCCAATGGCCAGAACCTTTCTCAGTTCAGCGGTGCTTGGGCCAAGAGGTGTACAGAAAACTCAGGGTGCTCCTTTCTGCTGCTGGAGAGGCTGTTTCTTCCCATGTGTGCTCTGCTCTTCACAGAACCCTGATGGCAGAGCTTATCACTTGGAGAGCTCAGTGTGACAATTATTATTCTCACTGCGGAGGGAGACACTTTGTACTCAGCCATTGCAGCAAATATTTCATCCCCTATCCGTTGCCCTTGTGTGGATGCTGCCACTGCGGTGATAAAAAACATAATGGCTGCTCTTGCTGATAAGGGGAGTGTATAAATATAATTACTGAAATCCCTATGCAGAGCTCTGGGGATGGATGGAGAGTCCCTCTCCCTGTGAGAGGTTTCTGCTGCTCTGGAGCCTGTTGGGGAGAGCACGAGCCTGCAGCTCCTGGCAGCTGAAGTGGGAGCTGCTCGGACACAGCTGGGAGCAATTAGTAAGGGATGTCTTTTTCCCTCCCTCCACTTTCTTTCCTCCTCTTCTCCTCGAAACCAAGTCACAGGCTCCAGGGAGTCCGGAGGAAAGCTCAGGTTTGGGATGCTCCTGGACCAGCTCAAAGGTGGCCAGTGCTCAGTGTGGTTGCATTCCAGTGGTAGGGTGAAGGTTTAAGGATCCAGCCCAACCTTGCAGGAAGCATACGGCAGCCAAGGAGCCAGAGATTATTTAGATCAAGCCAACAAAAAAATATTTCCATGGTAGCAGTAACCATAGGAAACCTCCTCAGCATGTCTTGGGTGGTTCCTGTTTCCCTGCCTTCAGCTGTTTGCTTTGCGAGTGGAGCAGTGGTTGCAAGTGCCCCTGGTGTCACCAGGAGTGGCCCGTGAGCCCAGCTGTCCCCAGGGGCTTGGCAGCCACACTAGGGGTTGTGTCACTGCTCCTTGTTTTCTCTTTTGCTCTAGTTGGTAAAAAGATGCTTTGAGAGGCTTCCTTAGATGCCATAAAGTCTCAAAGCCACCTTTTTACCTGGTGTCAGTTCACAAATGTGCATTTGATCTTTAAATACCCAAGGCATAAAAGGGAATTGTCTCCCAGGGTCCAATTCTTCTTCTTTTCTATAGCGTCTTAGAAAGATGCTTTTATACTCCCTCTGGCTCAGCTAGTGATGCTTGGCCTTCAACCAAGATGGGAAATCTAGGACAAGAATCCTTGAGAAGAGTAAGATGAAAAGTTATAAAAACCCACAGTGTTTTGTTGGCAGAAAAAAAAAAATGCTGGTAAAAGATTTTGTTTAAAAAAATAATCTGGAATATTTTTGATCAGCTTCATGTGGACACATTTACAGGAGGGCGTAAGAGGAGGCTTGTTTTCTTGGGTAGTGCCTCCTCTAGGAAATCCAAGCTGTGAAGTGAATACAAATGCTGGAAATGGAGAGGTTTTGCAGTAAGTCACTGGAGGGCATGAGGAGCCAGTTGTTGTGGTGTGACTGTGCTGATCGACAGCCAGCTCTTTGACCCCATGGGGACAGGGTGGCTCTGTGGAAGCACCTGGGGCTTGGGCATCTCAAGCCAGCACCCAGGGGTGCTTGGACCCCCCTGTCCCCCTCCCACCCTCCAAGTGCGGTGTGGAGGTGTCCCCACAGAGCTCTGCGGAGCAGATGGGCCCTGCTTGCAGAGCCGAGGTATTGCACAGAGACAGGTTAAAAAAAGATGTCTCCTTCTGTGGGAGCGTGACACAGAGAGGGAGAAAATACATCGTGGTGCCAGTAAGTGGGATTTTGATGCTCCGGTAGGAGAGAGTGCTGCTCTGACCTCTCCAGGCTGTCGGGTGCTTGTCGTGGCAGGGTTTGCTCTGTGGAGAGAAGGGAGCTGGCTGCTCTTTGACCCAGTTGCCCTGGGTGGAGGGGGAGCCCTGAGCAGCGATGCTGTTGGGTTCAGTGTCCCCTATCTTGCCCTGACTCTTTGCAGATGATTTAATCCCTGCTTTTGCAAAACCCCAACTCTATCAAAGTCAGACTTTTGCTTGAAATTACACATTTGAAGAAGCAGCAGCAGGATGGGGACAAGGCTGATTCCCTTTCTCTTCTCACCTGTCAAACGGTGGGAGCACTCATCACAGCGCTGTGGCTGGGCCATATTATCTGCATTTGGTGCCATAAAGGCCACATGTCTAAAGTGCAGCCCCTTTAAATGTCAGATGTGAGAAGAACTGGCATGTGAAAAGACAATAAAAGTTAATATTCTAAAGTCAGGTTTGTGCAGCATAGCTTGGATTTTTAATATCAAGTGCATAATTTATTACAAAGTGTAGCAGTTTGAAATACATATATTTGAATGTTTTAATATTATCTTTCCTTCCAGTAGCAGGAACAATGCTGCTTTACAATAGAAAAATGATTTCACATTACCACGTGACAGGTTCAGCTTGTACCTCTAATAGATGTGCAATTTGCTGAAGTGTGAAGGCTATCTGATAAATGCCTGAATAATAAAGCTATATTGTTTGTTCTGATCTCCCTTTGTCATTTTCAAGTGTATAAATAAAACATTTTCACATTGTACCCTGTGCAGTTCCAGCCCAGACTTATTTACTTTCTGCTGATGTAACTTGGAAGAGACATGAATCTTTCAATCTGACGGGAGAAATCTGGTGGCGTCATTATTGCACGTAGTGCTCAAAACGATCAAATGTAATGCTAATAAATATTTTCCTAAGAAAAGTTATAAGTATTTAAATAATTTTTTTAAACAAAGAAGCATTTCTCATGTACAGCAGAGGGCACTCGGCATCGCTGCTGTACTACTCTGCTGCTGCTCCAGCTGCCGGAAGGGGAAAAAAATCCCTGTGCTTAAATTATAGTTTGCAGAAATGAAATACTCTGTGTGTGTTTGCTTACATAGGGGTGTGAGTGTGTATATAAAAAGACACAGGGTGGCGTATATATAAAAATAATCCCAGCACATAATGTAAAACTTAAATATTCGTAGTGGTTGCTGAAATTAGGTGGAGCACATGTTGTGTTGATTAATGCTCAGCCTGCTGTTATGCTGAGCTTCAGAGGGGACTGAAGTGTGCTGAGAGGAGAAAATGAAGAGGCCCTGGCTAGTGAAGGGTTGCAATCTTCTTCTTGAAGGCACAGAGTCTGGGGACATCCTAAGATGCTGGGAACTACCCAAGCGAAGGAGAGATCTTGAAAGATGGATAATTTTGCAGGGTGCAGAATTAAGAGTCCTTCTGTCTAGAAAAGCAGCAGATCTGGGGGCTTGGGGGTTCTGTGCTGGAGTTTGCCATGCTGAGGCCTCGTTCCCAGCAGCACCAAAGCTGGTGGGGTTGCAAGGCTCCTGTGAAAGTCCCTGAGATTGTTCTTATCCTTACTGTAGAAGTTATCTGTGTAAGGAAATTTAAAATACTGAGGTTTGTGCCTGGAGCAGGAAGCAGCCCTAGCCCCAAGGGTGCTGTGGAAGGGCTGGATGCTGGCTGGAGCGTTGTTAGTTGGAAGATGAAGCACCTGCTTGCTGGTGAGGGACCCCATCCTGGAGGTACAGAGGTGTGTGCTTCATGGTCCAGAGCTGATCACGGAGACTGGGGCCACCTCATCTTCTGTAATAAGTTTTTTTCCCAACAAAAATGGACTTTTTCTATTTTTGTTCCCTTTGGTTAATTGCTCAGATGCTACCAAGGTACTGCCAAGCTGTGTTTCTTGTTGAACTCTTAGTGCACCTTGTGTTTTTCTTTTAAGAGGGAATAAAGAACTCCAAAGCCAAGTCCTTGATCAGCTTTTGGCTGCACTGTAGTGCTGTTAAAGTATTCTGGGCAGCTGGATTTTTGTGCCATGCTTTGGGTGATATGTTTCGTGGTAAAACCATACAATACCATGGTGAATTTTCAGATTTTAGTAATTAATTCAAGAGGAATTCAGATTTCCTCCTGTCTCCCCCAGTGAGCTGCGTGCATTGGGCTTAATCTCTCAAAGCAGGGCTCCTGCAAGAGGCTGGAAGTGTCAACACTGTTGTGTAAAATATGGGCCTGGTAACAAGAATGAGAGGGCATGTGGTTCAACATAACCAGTTTATGCAAAATACACAGCTGGGTGGATTTTGCTACAGAGTATCTGTGGAGTATAATGATCAGAGAAATATGGAAATGCCAGAGGGGCTTTATAATAATGGGTGCTAATTATGATGAAATGGATTTGGGTGACAGGGAGTAATCCAAGATTACAACAGTAAGGTTTTTTAAAAGTAGCTCCTGCTATTTGGGAGGGCAGCAGAGCTCCTTGTTACACGGCTTAAAAGAGCCTCTCCATGGGATTGTCACAAGCAGCGTTCGCCCTTGGCTGGTTATTTCACAGCTCAGACATGACAAACGTGAGTGATTTCAAGGATACAAGCTGCCCCACGTGCTGCAAAGCACCTCCTCACTAGGATAAGGATGCTGTTATATCATTGTGCCTGGATAATTACTTTTCTGGTGGTGTCACTGGAGCTGGGCTCTGGGATGGGGTGTTTTGTCCCATTATGGGGATTCCTGGATTGTGTGGTTTTGGGGCTGTGAGAGCAACATAGTGCTGCCACCACCAGTTAGATGCTCCTGCCTCTGCCGGTGGGCTGGGAAGCACTGGGAGAATGCTACTGGGAATGAACTGTTGCAGCTCTAGGATTGGGACCAAAAGCAAATTGCAACAGCACAGCCTGGAGCACAGGACCCTGGTTCTCCCCTGCTGGCTACAGGTTTTTGGGCAGGAGCACAAGTGTAGAGCCAGGCATGTATCTGCTCCTCCTGCTTGGCTTTTCCTTTCTTGAAAGGCTTTGCTGGCCTTTTTTTCAATGTTGACCACGCCACAAAGCACTGGACTTGGCACAGAGAGTGCCTCAGGTACCTGTCTCCTTGGGAAACGGTGGTTGTGAAATGTTTTGTTATTGTTAAAGGAGACGTGGCAACGCAGAGCTTGAAAAGCTGCACTCGTGAATTGTCCAGCCTTGTGCTGGAGACCAGCAATCTTGGGACTCACCTTAGCCAGTGTCAATAGAAGTGAAACTATTTAAATACACAGTTAAATATGTTGTTATGTTAGCATGTGGACCTCCATGCGAGCTTGCTCTTTAACTAGATCAATTAAAGGACCCCCATCGAAGAGATGTAGGAGGCTGGTTAAAAAAAAAAAATCCCCGTTTTAACTGCTTGTTTGCTGCCAAGTGGATTTTTGTCTGAAGTAAAAGGCATAAAGGCACCTCGCTTTGGGGGATTTATCTTCACTTTGGGACTCCAAAATCTTGTAGGCAGTGAGAAGAAATGGGCTAAAAAGAAGGTGCATGCTTCCTTTCAGGGGATGAAATGCAGCTGCCCTGTGTGCTGGCACACAATGCCCTTGCCCTGGTAGCAGAGAGGGCTGTTAGCAATGGCCAGCACATGGCTGTGGTTCAGCTTGGCCGTCTCCCTCGGCTTTTCCAGATGATCCAGGAGCTTGAGTAGTTCATAAAAGGAGTGAGTAGCCAAATGGACCAATAAAAGCAGTTTGTGGAAAGGCCCAATATATTTTATGAAGAAAGAAATGGATCCTCTAATGCGAGGGTTGTGTCTTGTAAAATTTTGCAGGGCTGCAAGTGCTGTTAAACACTGGCTTCCTGCTCCAGCCGCTCCTTTGAGTGCACGCAGCAACTGCTGAAACTTCCCTTTTGACCTGGGCTCTTCCAAGTTTGGAATGAAATCCTGACCTCAGGGAAGTCATGTCATGAGTTTCCCAGGGACCAGGAAAGCGGTTGTCAGTGCAAGACCTGTGATAACATTCTTCGAGTAAAATTTGTCTGGCCTTTTTGGGAATTTTTTAGGGTAAGTGAAACACAGCTTTACATCTTCTTAATGCTCTTTGATGGCAACAACAGCAGCTAGAAGGCCAAAATTTGGCCTGACCATGGTTATTGCTGGGAAATGCCTTTGTGTGATCCAGGAAAAGTGAAGCTGTTGGGATGTGAGCAATGAGTGAGTTTGCAGAGTGGGACGCTCCATGCACGCACGGTGCTTCCAACAGTGGTAACCCAAGGAGTGGAATTTCAGCCCAGCACAGAGGGCACACACAAGGCTGATCAATGATTTAAATCCCACCCTCCCCAAGCTGTTTAAAGAGTTTGAAGCTGGCTGTGGCACAGGGAGCTGGGGTGCCCTGCCAGCTCAGGTGCACAACCTGTAGCTGCAGAGATCTCATCTCACCATGCCACCCTGAGTCCTGTAGGATGGGGAGGCAGCAAATGAGGCACAATGACATATCACTGGATATGTCATTGAAAGGATGGGCCCAGAGTTGCAGGAAAGGATCTTGCTACTGATTTGTTGTTTTCTGTGTCTGCACAGGAGTGTCTGCAGCTTTGACCTTGATGCTAGCCAACCTGTGAAATTTTCAACGAAACCTGTTTTAGTATTCTCCTTATGCAGTTTGAATTTATTCCAATGGACTGCAGTGATGTGGTGGTGTTCAAGCCAGGCTTGAGTTTCTTAACTGATAAAAATTTGATGTCATTCTTCTGTCTTGGCCCAAAAGAGCAAAGCCCCAGAGCTCAGCTAATCTTACAAGATTCTGTCTTTTTGATCTGACAGCTTCTGAGAATGGTTTCTGCTGCACCCAGACTTTAAAATAGGACAAATTCCCAGTTTCCAACCTGCAGTTAAAATTTGTCTTCAAAATCAATGTCTTTGGGCCTAAATGCTGAACAGAGACAAGTTTTGGGTTGTGTCCCTCTACAAAAGGACCATGGAGATGACACATGCAGGTGTGTGGCCTTTCACTCAGCCAGGGACTGGGTGACCCCAACGGCACCTTAAGAGAAGGGTCCAGATTTTAAGGAAATGGCATTACATTTCCCAGTCACTGGAAGTCTTTACCGTCGAGGGAGGATTACCTCTGGAGATGATTTGGTCATTCCCAGTTCTGGAGAACTGGCTTTGCTGATCTTTCCTCCTCACTGGGAGTGCTCAGCTCCCCTTCAGCTTCATGGGAACACAACGGTGTCTCCTCTTGTGGACAGAGGTGCTCAAAAAAAGGGGCTGTGGGACTGAAGGAAGTTGCCATGCTTTTGGCTACCAGGCCCCTTCCTGTGAGCCTTCTCAAAGGCAATGGTTGGGTTTTACTGCTGGAGCTTGGCTGCTGCTCTCCCTTTCCCCATAGCCACCTCTTGAGGGGATCAGTGGTTGGTTTTGGCAGGAACTGTTTTATTTTGTGCTTGGAAACACAGTGATCTCAGCTGTGTGCAGGTCTGCGTGAGGCTGGGTATTAGAGCTGCTTTGATGTCTGCACTGATACATCTTAAGGCAGCTCAGGATGATTTTATGCAGTAGCCCTAAGGTGCTTGCACGGAAAAAGGTGCTTTAGAAATGTAAATTCTGTTTGAGGACAGATTTTCCTCTGCTGTTGTCTCTCAATTCAGGATGAAGCAGTGAAAATGCAGCATTTAATTAAAGTTTGTAAAGGTCTGGAAATGAATTGCCATAAACATAAAAGATGTAATCAAATGTCTGCCTAATGCCCACCTTAAGGGCACACTAAATGCAAAAGGAGTATAATATGTTAGAGACTAGGATTGAAAAGTGATGAGGATTTGGGAGCAGATCTTTTCTACCCGAAGCTTATAAATTATTTTACTTCAGGCTTAGGGATTTAGACATCTACGTACAATAGAGAGCCACGTAGCAGCCCAATTCCCAGCCAGCACAGCTGGCATCATTCTACTGCGTCATTTTAGCTACAAATCCATACAGCACAGCCCTGTGACGTGTGTTCAGCGCTGTGTCCTGACGGAGTGTGACGTGGGAATCATTCCTCAGTTCGTCACTGAGCTGGGGGCTTCTCTGAAGTCGATAGGTAATTAGAGAAAAGCACCTAACAGGTTTTCATTGTTGGAGTAGAACAGGATGAGGAAGGGGATGTGGCATTACACAGTGTCAGCTGGAGAGCTGGGCTTCCTTGGCTGCAGAGATGCCTTCTGCCATCTCCAGCTTCAGCTTGAAATCAAAAAAATAAAAAAATTCAACCAGTTTTTTGTTCCTGAAAAACTCAGCAGGAACCAAATGCTGTTATCTCTCTGAGATATTTTTTACCTGTGATAAATTTTATTTCTCTCTAGAGAAATAAGATCAGGACACATTGGAATTGTCTGGCTCCAATTGCCATTCCCCCCCTATCCGGAGGAGCCAGCCAGGCATCCCAAAGATCTGCTTTTTCCCACAGAACTGCTGGACCCTCAGGCTACCCTTTAGCAGTGCCATATCAGCAGGACCATGCTGTGGTTTTGTTTTGCAGGTAGTGATACTTGGCATTGATCAGTTTTGGGCAAAAACCAGGCTGTATTCTGTGGTCCAGCTGTGATTCCTGTTGTGATTTGTATGGAAATCAGGAATATTTCTTTTGGTGGAGAAAGAGCAGGGAGGCGTTACCAAAACCCCAGCTAGACCCATGTCTTGTGATCCTTTGCTGGTGGCAGCAGAGCTTTGCATTCTTTGGGACCAAGGCTTGAGGATGTGGGGTGGAGAGGGCTGCAGGGAGATGGCTCTCATGGATTCTGGTGGAGGTGGTGATGACAACCCTTAGAGGAGCAGAAGTGGTGGTAGGGAATTGCCCTTGATGGTGGCATCAAGGAACCAACAAAGGATTAACTCATCCTCTTAATGACAGGGGAGGAAAAGAGCCTGGGCAAAAGGGAAGGGGCCAAAACACTGGTGGCAGAGCTGAAAGTAGCCTGGTTAAAGGTAAAATCAGTCCCATGTCTTATACTGCAGGGCCCCATGGAAACGGGGAGGGATTTCTTTTTCTGTTGAATTGGGCTCTCTGCCAGGTGAAAGAAAACATTTCCCAACACCAAATGGAAAAATGCAAGGCAGACATCTGAAATGAACTGTTGAAGGAATAGAGCCGTGAAAAGAATACGTTTGCTGTGCACTGGGGTTATGGATTTAACAGATTTTTTACTATATGTGACCTTTGCAGTTTGTAAAAAGTGAAATCTGCTGCAGAAACTCAAATTGTACTCAAGGCTGAAGGCAAACCTCAGGTTTCATCGCTGTTCCTGGCCTCGGCTTTGCTCAGGAGGAGTGGACAGTATCTCTCCGTCCTCCTCAAATCTTGCTGTGATTTTCCTTTCCCCTTTAGCCCTCTCCTTGCTCTTTCTACACATCATTGGCAGTTTTGCTTGTGCTTTAAAATAACCCAGGCTAAAAAGTGTGATCTGCATTTCAGCGATTTTTGATTACACCCACGTCCTATATTTATTGCCGTTTAAATCATCTGTTAGTTTGAGATGTGTTTCTTTTGAGCAAGGCAAAAAAACCATGACTCTGTTGCTAACTGTTGCTAAGGGAAAGAAGATATTTATTCATCAGGGCACTTCTTCAGTACTGCAAGGATGGTAGCCATGGAGGAGGAGTGGAAGGAATTGAACAGTTATGTATTTAAGCCCTTTCTGTTATTGTTGTTGGGCTCTTGCCATATCTACTGATGGTCAGCAGATGTCTTTTTTCTCCCCTCTCAGCATTGTGCATCTTGGATTAGAGGTGCAGTTTGGGTTATGGTGCAGGGCAGCTGGTCCCAGGAGCCTGGTGTGAAACCCAGAGGGTCCCTGGAATTATCCACGGGGCTTTGGAGAGCCACGGTCGCTCAGGCGTTACGAGGCTCCCGTGTTTTGTTGCTCTTTCCCCTCAGTCTCTCCAAAGAGACCTTCTACTCCCTGGCTTCAGAATGTCCTTTTGAAAAATCCCATCAAATCAAAGCCACCAAGAGCCAAAAGTGATGCACATGGCTGTGTTCCCTCCCTGAGCTGCTGCTGGGGGATGTGCAGCAGTGCTGTTAGCTGGCTCTTGCCGAGGGAAGAGGTTTTCCTTTCAGCTGTCATAGCAACAAGAAAATATTGTTTTGATGGGGATCAAATTAAAAATTAAATTTGTCTCTTTCCTAGTAAGCAAATTGCTCACTCATGAAAAATATAAATCACTTTGATCAGGGTAGATGTCTTTTTAAGCACCTCTGTGGATTTCCAAAATGGGTTCTGTAAACGTCTCGTGCCACTTTATGTCTCTGCTGGGTTTATGTAGAGTGTCCTGTGAATTTGAGCTTTATTTAACATTAGGATTGGGTTGAAAAACTTCCTTGGTAAAACTTCCTTGGTGCTCATAACTGACCAAAGCATGTTGGGGAGAAGTGGGGAAACAGGTCTGAAAAGTGTCTGGAAGCAAGAGGAGTGACTTGTCAAATGTAGCATTTCTATGTTTTCAACTGAAAAACCAGACAAGCAAACATTAATTTGGTGGTTTACAAGATGCTCTGGTTCTTGGAATGCAAAGGTGAACACAACCTGAGAGTGGAGAGGAGGGGGTGAGCCAGCTAACTGGGAGTGTTTGTGACAGTGCTGGGGACAGAACAGTGTGGCGGTCTCTCACATGCATTCCCACACCCAAAGTATTTCCAGGCTGGGAACTTTCTAAGCCATGGTGATTTCCAGGTATTAGGTGTCCCTGGGTGCCTTTCTGTCCTGTAAGTTATCTTCTTCCTTTGAGCCCACGTGGACTTCTGGCACCCACAGCATCACTTGCCATGGCTTGGTGCCCCTGCATGGGGAACCTTCTGGCTTAGGTTACTCTGAACCCAGGTAACTTCCTTCCGCAAGAGCACACCATCCAGGTGGGGAAGCAGAGGAAGGAAAGACCTTCCCAGGCTGCCCACAGGTCCTTGCCAGCACCAGAGCTGCACTGATGGCCACGTTTCTTCTCAAGCAGTACTTGGAAGCTCAAGCAAGTTGTATCTCTTTCCCTGTTGGCTTATAGTATAGCAGCAATTGCAAATTTACTCAGCCTGTCTCATTCTCTCATCAGTTTATCTGTAATAAAGATTCCTAATAGGTAAGGCTAAAGCTTTGTGGTTGGATGTAAATCAAAAAAAGAAAAGGTTCCTCTTGGAAAGAATTTAAACATCACAGCCATTCTTCTGCAAAAGTGAACAACCCCCTGTCCAGTGTTGTGCAGATAATTGGATTTGTTTTGTTCAAGAGACATCCCAGAAGCTCAGATGCTTAGATGGTTTGTGGATGTAACCAGGTTTTTTGACTGAATGAATGACTCTGACCTGACATCTGGCAGTGGAATACAATATATTGAGGTCTGCAGAAGTCCATGGTGCTTTGATTGGAAATGATCTCCCAGATTTTGGTGACCGAGGGAGGACAGGAACTTCCTACACACTGGGGTGTACAAAGTCAAGCTGTCTGTGAGAGGGGCTGTCCCATTTGCCATGTCCCTTCAGCTGCTCTCGAGACAGGCTCTGGCTCTGGGTTGCCAGAAGCAGGGGAAGAGGGAGAAACCATCCAGAAAATACACATTTTATACAAGTGACTGGTGGGCTTTGGGACATCCGAGCTTTCCAGGTGCCCAGACCTTGGTGCAAAAGTGATGACTTTGTGAAATAACTGTGCCACACTCACACACTTGTACACACTCAAACACACTCACAGACACACAGTTACACACTCAGACACACACACACAGTTACACACTCAAACACACTCACACAGTTACACACTCAAATACACACACACACACAGAGTTACACACAGTAACACACAGACACAGTCATACAGTTACACACTCACAAACACTCGCCTTATATATTTGAAAAAGCAGTACTAAATTACATATATAAGTGGCAACATCTGTTATGGAAGCCTGGCCCAGGCAAATTACTGCTTTAGAAAGTCAGTGTAGATCCTCCTGTGATTCACTTTTGTGCTTGCCAGAGTCACATCATACCCACTGCGCTCTTTTCCAGCTATGATAGGTGTGTCTTTTTTCTTTTACACCCACATCAAATTCCTAAAATAAGAGGAGTGTAAAAGGGAAAAGTAACTTGAGTTTATTTTCCTCTGGAGTCCATGGGGCTCTGGAAGTTATTATTAGAGGTGAAGTCATTACAGAGGAGGCTGTAGCCCTCGGGGAGGGCTGTGGACGATGCTGCCCTTGCAGAAGGAGGGATGGTGGTGGTGGAGCCCTGGGCCAAGGGGACACAGACACTAGTGGGAAGGCTGGAGAAATCCCTGTCTACACCTTGTCCACATCCATGATTTTGGCTGGATTGGAGACAGAGTATTTCTGCTGTGTGTCCCTCCTCCAGTGTGGTGGCACTGGCAGCAGAGCAGAACTGCCCTGGGTGCTCCAAGCTGCACCAGGTCTGCAGCACCATCCCATCACTGCCTTAAAGTGCCCACTCCACACCGGTAGCTGGATGGAGCTAGTCTTTATTTTTACTTCACGTGAAAGAGAGTTGGATCCTTGTTACCTTGGAAACCAGCAGTCCTAATTATAAGGAGTTTGATTCACTGGATGTAAAAAGCTGTATGATTCTCCTTTTTTTCTCTAAAAAACAGGAATTAAAAAATGCATTTCATCAAATGATAACCCCGTACCTAATGTAAGGTTAATCTTGAATGTTTTCTGTGTGAGTGGTGTTCTAGAAATTTAGAAGATGACAGTGCTGCTGTGTCTGTAATGGTGAGCCAGGCTGGGATCAGCAATACCATCCTTTGCTGCCCACTGCTTGTGCTGAACCATGGCTGCCTTCTGGCCAACACTGAAAACAAATCAAAGTCATTGCATTCTCTGTGATTTTCTTGGGGGGAGAGAGGGGTTGGGTTGGTTTGGTTTATGGGTGGGGGTTGTTTGGTTTATTTGTTGGTTTGGTTTGGTTTTTTTGGTTTTTTGGCTGTTGCATCATGTGCAGCACAAAGAGAGGAGATAAAGCCAGAGGGCAGAAGTGAAAATATCTCCTGCCGGGAACTCCAGATTGCAGCCAGGAAAAGAGCTCAGCACCGCTTGGTGCAGAAAGGATTAAAGTCTGTGCAGGGCTTATGAATAGCCCCATTGAGCAACTGCTGGACTGGAAGCTAAGCAGTGGCTAAAGTGTTTTGCCAGATCTGCTGGAATTTGCATTTTTCAGACAGCAGTGAAGTAATATTATGGTTTACAGCAAAACAGGATGCGAGTCAATATGTAAATGCTGAATAAAGAATGCTGCGTGTGTGCAGAGTGGCCTTCGCAAGTGGTCTCAGAGTTCATCCTCCCTAACCCTCTCTCCTTTGTGGGTAATAGCCGGAAAATGCAAAAATTAGGGAGTGTTTTCTGTCTTGGCTTTCTGTCTTCCTTTAAGCACACAGCAAGGGGACCATCCCATGCCGGTCAGAACACTGGTTGTATTTGGGTCAGGAAGGTTACCAGGAGGGCAGAGATTTGCACATGGAATTGATTATTGTATTCCATTTTTAGAATGTGCTTAGTGCGGTTTAGGGCTAGAATTTGTCTTGTAACACAGATATTTAAATCCTGGCCTGGAACTGTAGCTAAGAGGAGAGCATTTAATATTTGCTAAATCCCTATTTCAAATAAACATGTGAGAGAGCAGCTTTCTGGTTTATTGGTGAAGAAACAAAGCTGATATTTTAGAATGTATCCAATTAAATTCTGCAGAGTGAGGATAAATACATTTAGAGCCATGTCCCTTCAGGCATGAGAAGCTGGGACTGATGAAGAGGTGTTTAGCTGTAACTTCATCCATGCTTTTGACAAGGACTTTTTCCAGCCCTGGGTGTGGTCGCTGATGAGTTGGGAGCCTGTCTTCCACCAGGGAATGGCTGGCATGTTCTGGTTATATGGCATCATGGAAGGAGCAAGACTCATTGTGTTAAATTTATGCTTGGAGTTGATGATCTTAAGGGTCTTCTCCAACCTAAATGATTCTGTGATTCTGTGATTGCCACTCGTGGTTGGGTCTGCATCATATGGATGAGAAACCAACGTGGGAATGGGTTGGTGGGTCACAGCAGCTCAGGGGCTTTGCTGGGGAAGCCTGGGCTCCCCTGTGGTCCTTCTTCATGGGCCACACCCTCTGAGGCTCCAGCATTCCCCTGGCTGGGTGACACATTCTGGTCTCTCGTCAGGATGCTCCTCCATAGGAGCAAGCCACTCTGAACAACCTGGATGGAGGGAATGCTTTCTATCCAGGCCAGCCCCAGGGTGGCTTGATGAGTTACTGCACTGCATTTTGTGGGGATGATCAGCACCACCACACATTCTTTTAAGGCCTGGGGGAATAATTTGGGAGTGGGAAGGCAAGCAGCATTCCCTGTTTGCAGGTGTGGGATGGGTGCCTGCACCATACCTGTGTGCAAATGGGACGAGGGAGCTGGAAATCCCAAGGATGCTCATTCTGCAGATGGTTTTCAGTTAATGGGGTCCTGATATCCATGATTATGTGGCAAATTGTGTACTTAAATTTGCATGCACGAATGGTTTATCAAAGGCAGCAGAACTGACTCCTGTACTCAGAATTAGGTGTGTGTTTCAGTGCCTTGTTGAACTGTAGAGAAAGCAGCTAACCCCAGCCAGGACTTCAGCTGGGCTTTTTCTGGGCTGAAAGAATTTTTCAGCCTTTTAAGTACATCAGGATTTTCACAAGACATCCATCTCTGGTTTTAAAAACCCATCACCATGGAATAGCCTATCAATGTCTGACAGCTGTGACCAGGTACGAATTACCATGTCTTGAAGAGAATTTATGAAGCCACAAATTACCTTTTACCTATTGAAAATTAATGCAATGCTAGTGGTTTTGGACTAATACAAAGGAACCACAGTACTTTTTCATTTAACAGTCAACTTGTGACTGATATAATTTTTTAATGTACACCTCCCGAAATGTTTGGAATGTATAAATATATATTGCACATTAAAAAAATTATAAAAACCATTAGGCAAGAATAGCACGTTAAAATGTATTTTACGTGTTTCTCTTAGGCTCAGTTGGCCATATGTTAAAATAAACTTCAGCAGTGGCAACAATTCTTGTTTGAGATTATGTCTTAATAAAATAGTA
Organism: Picathartes gymnocephalus; assembly: GCA_013390045.1. NCBI lineage: Eukaryota > Metazoa > Chordata > Aves > Passeriformes > Picathartidae > Picathartes > Picathartes gymnocephalus. Next base: position 819,452 of record WEKY01051226.1, read on the forward strand.
TGTGGGTGGTAAATACAAGCAGATACATTTCTGCACAGGAACTGGGATTCAGCTATTTTATGTGATGCTTGTCTAAACTATCCCCACCGAGTAGCTTCCACCTGCATGCTCTAGGTTAAGAACTGGTCCCATTTCCACTGGAGTCAGCAGGACCTCTCTGGTGGGATTGGTAGGATGTGCTATTGCAAAGGTCCTGTCATGTCTGTGGGATGGATGGACCTGGGATTGAGCTGGGCAGCCTGTGCACCAGGAGCATGGTGCAGAACTGCTCCTCTGAGAGCATCTTAGAGCTCTTGCATCTGCTAAAATCCTTGGTAGATACAGTACTGGGACAGCAGGTAGGACCTGCAGGGCTCGGTGCCTCAAAGAGGCTGTCGTGTGCAGGGGCTGGATGCAGGTGCTGGGAGCATTCCACCCTGTTCTCCAGTGTGACATGGAATGGTTGGAATGGGGAAGATGCCAGGCAGACTGAATAATAATTGCATTTTCACCTGACACTGGAGTAGTGAGATGTCATGCAGCAGAAAATGAACAGTTAAGTCTGCATTAAGGAAAGTGAGCAGTGTCCTGGTGTCACTGTCATCCGTCTAAGGGTCAGGGAGGGGACTGGCTCTACCTGGAGTCAGTTTGGGTCCGTGCCATCACCTTCTGTGGTGTCTTGGCCCCTCTGGCACCCATCTCAATGACAGACACATCCCTGTGCTATTTATCTTCGCTGCTGATCATTTACTTAACTTTGCATTTATTCAGGATTTAAGTCTGCAGCCTACTTTAATTGGTGGGGCTGCAGCGTTGTTGTGCTAAACTCAAGACAGATGGTGCTTGATCAGGGACCACACACAGAGACCACAGAAATGGTGCTGGCCAGTCCAGCCAAGCAGGGTCCTGTGTGGATACCAGTGGGTGGGAGCCAGCCCCAAGTCCAGGATGCTTTGCTGAGCTGCCTTAAACACCATGGGGGGAGAGGCAAAGGGAAAGGGCCATGCTGCATTCAAGGGACAGCATCACCTCTCCAGCTCACCCACCTCTGTTTTCCTCATGGAATGGAGTTTTTTGTAGAAGAGCATTGGATGGTTTGCCAGGTCCAGCTCCATCACCTCGATGAGGAGCCTGTCATTTTTGCTGGAAGGAGGGGCTGGAAGGGCCCAGCAGTGCAATGGCTGAAATGGCCTCTTCCCCTTGCAGGGAGAACAGGGAGAGAGGGCAGTGCCAGGCAAAGGCTTTCTGATGTAGCTGTGGCCAGACAGCTTTAGCTCAGTGCACCAGTTGCCATGGCATCCGGCACACTTTGGCATGAGGGCTGGGATACCACTCTGCCCAAATGCTAAGGCAGTTTGTTTCATTGCTTGGAGCCCAGGAAGGGGCACAGGGATGATTCTCTCCCAGGAGATCCCAAAACTTGTGCTCTTCTGCAACACCTGCCCCAGGACCCCTCAAGGCATCACACATCAAGCCAACCTATGTGGCTGTAGTGGTGCTCCAACAGTCACTGTTACTTATCAGTCTCTCTGCACACCCTGACAGCTCTTCCTGCTGCTCTCAAGCTGAGGGCAAGGAAGGTGTAATCCTGGCTCCAACAAAATGAGGCTCCTCACAGTGCTCTCAGGACTCTCTGAGAAGTTGCTGGTAGAAATTAAAGGGAGGAACACCCCTAAGGGGTTATGAGGAGTGGTGAGTGAGCTGTGGGGGCTCAGCCTGGAGAAAAGGTGGCTCAGAGAGGCTCACTCTCTTCAAATCCCTGAAAGGATGTAGCAAAGTGAGGGTCAGCCTCTTCTCCCAGGCAACAAGCAAGAGGACAAGAGGAAATGGCCTCAAGCTGCACCCGGAGAGGTTCAGATTGGATATTAGGAAATATTTGTTCACTGAAAGGGTTGTTAAGCGTTGAACAGGCTGCCCAGGGAAGTGGTTGAGTCATCATCTCTGAAGGTATTTAAAAGTAAAGTAGAAGAGGCACTCAGGGACATGGTTTAGTGGTGGGCTTGGCAGTGCTGGGTTAATGGTTGGACTTGATGATCTTGAAAGTCTTTTCTGACCTAAACAATTCTGTGATTCTATAAACTTGTTCTCTCCTTGAGATGATTACAAGCACCCTGGGTAACATGATTACATGTTTGTATGGTGCCTGCTTTGCAGCTGGGCTTTTTTCCCAAGGTGTGTAGGTGCCCTTCCTTCAGCCCATGCACCAGCTTTTGGAGATGTAGGGCGGAGCATCCTGGAGAGATGGCCTTGCAACTAAGAACATTTATTGATGACCTCAGACTATGGGAGGCTGTGATTCACCAGAGCCCTCTGATGAGATTAGAGGTTTAACCACTTGAATTTCCTGAGACCTCCAAAGAAGGAAGAAGCCACTGGTAAACAGACTTGTCCTCTCTTGTCCAGTCCTGCAGGCAGTAAAGCTGGTGGACAGTGGTTTTGTGAGCTGCCAGGAGAGCCCATAGAATGTGCTGACCATGTGAAAGTGCAGGGTTGTGCAAAGGCTTCCTCATCTCCCTTATGGAAATTGGTTTGCAAGCAGAAACAGTTCTGCAATTGGAAGCTCATCTGTCTGTGACTCGGTTGTATAAAACACCTTCACACCTTCCTTGGACTAGATGCAAGGTAACAAATGCTGGGATGCTGACAGCTGGATTAAGCGTGATTATCACAGGATTTTAGGAGAATTACATGACAGTAAAATGAAAAAGAAACCCTGGGAAACAGTAAGAAGTACAACAGGAGAAGACCCATCCTGTCCATCTTCCAAATGGCTGAGTGCTTGGTGTGGTCCAGTCAAAGCAGCTTGGGAAGCAGGAGCAGAGCCAGGGCTGTGGACCTTGGATACATGGCTGGATGGGAAAGGCAGAATCAGTTATCTGTCTTGGGGTGTAACTCACCCAGTATGAAATAAAACGATTGGATTGTTGGTTGTGCTGCAGCCAGAGTGCTATTATGTGCATTTTTATGAGGCATTTTATCTAGAAGTGCTTTTTCTCTCGAGGACCCTTTAAATTGATTTTCCACACCAACTTATTTTTATAATTGCATCATGTTTACTGATTCTGGCTCATGAACTTATAACATCTGAATGCTGTAACTGCGAGGCAGCCAGCCTTTCTGGGGGGGCTGCCTTGAATAAATACAGCACAGAGGAACAGATAAGGTAAATTAATTAGCTTGCACCCAGCCTCAGTAAGGAAGTGGCTCGCAGGGTGTTTATCCAGGTAGTTGCACCTTGCCCTGGGCCCTGCCCAGGGGCAAGCAGAGGAGAGGTTACCTTATTTCAGTTGGGCCCAAGTCTGCTGGTACAAGATGAAAAGCAGCAGAGTGGAGCTAGTGTTCAAAGCTGAAGTCTGAAAGCTCTAAATAGAAAATGGAATTAAACAGGAATAAGAAAAAGAAGAAAGCTCATTATTGATATTCTGATAAACAGCTGAAGTAATGCAGATAAGAAATGGGAGCATTTGTTGTCATTAGTGAAGTAAACAAGGGTTAGACAGGATTTTAAATAATGTGACCTATAGATTTTTTTCTTTTTTTTGTACTAAATTCGTTTGAGTCATTCAGGGAATACCATTTCACTGGGGAATATTGGTTTTCATCACATCAGCTGCTGATCTGTGGTGCAAACCTCTTGCCATAATATTGTAACTGCCATTTCACTCCATTCGTCTGGCAGGGTTCCCTCCAACTGTGGGGTGAAATGGTGACGACAAAGCAAAAATCTGTCCTGACCTTGCCACAGTGGGACATTTCCACTCAGAAAAATGTGCCTTTTAGAGCCTCTTGGGACTTACAGAAAGTGGGTTTGCATTTTGGGGTGCTCATGATTAAGAGCCTTGCCTGGCATGTTAAGGTGCTTGGAACTCCAACAGTTTCCTGGTAGCAAGCTGGGGTTCCCTCTGATTTACACCCCATCAAACCTTCCCACATTTCTCAGATTTTCTGCCAAAGTGTGGGTGCAGAGTTTCGCAGGCCTTGTTCAGATGTTGCCCTCCACGTCTGTCATTAATAAACAGTATTTACATAAGTAAGAGGGTGGAATATTGCTCAGAGTCCTTGTTTGGTGTAGAGTAGCTCTCCACTGATAAACTGTTTATGTCACGGAGGAAAATAATTTTTAAATGAAATGGATAAGCAAATAGCTGGATTTGGCAAACAGATGTGAGAAGTGGAGTAGAAATCAAATTGTGGAATTGTCACAATAGATAAAATATTGCCAGGATTCAGTGTCCTAGTTCCCCTCCACCTCTGGTCCAGCATCCAGGCAGCAGGAGGAGCAGGGATGTGGTGACCTGCCCCACAGCAACCCAAGCAGCTTCAGGTGGGAATTTCAGCCCATACCGAACATTTCTTTAAAATCACTGAGAAGCAGGAAATTTTTCAACAGCTTTGAGAGCAGCTTGTCAATGGCAACAAAGAAAGTTTTTAATAATGAGGAATGGAGAACAGTGTTTTAGTCCCAGGATATGTTGCTCTAACACACAAGTTTGTACTGGGATGCTTTGCTAACGTGATTTATTACCAGCCTCGGTATTATATGGCCTTTCTAAATTATATTTTATTAATTCCAAGTGTTTGTTTGGTGCCTTTGAAACAGAAAAGAGCTAAATCTGACAGTTCAGTCTATTGAGATCTCTGTACTCTGGTTATCACTCCCTCCAGCTCCACAATGGGTTTCTTTACCCTGAATAGGGGTTTATGTACTGCACATGGAAGTACCATAAAAATTAAAGCAACTTTACATTTGTTTTTCTTGCTGTCTGAGCTCCAGCCTCACAATCCATCCCAGCCATCCAGAGATGGGAGATTCTGGGAGAATTTGGGGGGGGCGGGGGCTGGGCAAAAGCAAGGTGTGGCCATTCTCATTCAAATTCTTTTCTAAGGCAGAAAGGACCGTTTTGCATCAATAAAATACCCTGTGCTTAAAAGAGAAATCTTGGTACAAAAGAGGCACGAATTAAAGGAGAGCTGTCATGAAGGCTCGTGGCAAAAATGTAAGCAAGATATATGGGTGCTATAGATATACTGTATGTGTAGATGCTATTCTTTTTATTCTGTTTTATTTAAAAAGAGAGGGTTTTTTCAATCTCTCTTTACCAGTGGTGTGGTCCCATCTGGAAACCATTCTTTCAGTCGTGCATCCCCACACAACAGATCACTATTTCGTTGTTTAATATGAGCCCAGTTCCCCCGAGCATTCGGTATATCCAGGCACTGGATGTATTTCTTATCATCTATATTGCCTCATTAATGCTGCACACACTGACCCTGTAGCTGTGCAGCCGCTTTTGTGTGCCTGGTGTCACCTCCTGCAGCCAAACAAAGGCTCATGCCAGGGAAGCCAGGTCGCAAATCTGGGCATACAATGTGAAAATATGGACTTACGGGGCCGTTAACCACCACAGCCCAATTAAAGTTGGACTCCCATTTTCTAACCCTCTGACCCAACAGATTGCTGGAGGTTTTTTGTTTTGCTGGGTTTTATCTTAAAAAAAACAAAATCAAAATAAGCCTCAGATGAGAAGTCTGTAGGAGGAGTACTTCTGTGGTGGCTGAAGGTCACTGGGTGCTGGCCATGTAGACGTACCTTGGAGGCAGCTGGATGGGGATCATGGACTTAATTTGAGGTGCTCACCTGAGGCCCTTTTTTTTTTGCATTTGTGGCACTACACAGATTTAAATGAACCCCAAACAATTCTCTTTAAGGTGGGACTGACTTTTTTCCAGATGTAATAAAAGTGAGAACCTTTTCTGCTGATGGATAGGAGAATGTGGAAAGTTCCCAGTGCTGCTCAGTGTGTAAGGGAACTCCACTCCTCCAAAAAGGAGAGAAGTGAAGTCCATATGGAAGGCACTGTTGGAACTGGGAGGAGGCCAGGGGTGTGCATGGGCTTGACCTTGCTGAAATCCAGCAGGATTTGTTATCTCAGTGAAGAAGCTTTTGAGCCTCTCTGTATTTGTCTGAGAAGAGTGATGTGCGCCCAAGGAACCACAGAAACAACAAATAATAACAGCAGCACTAAAGGGCTTACTCTAATCAAAAGCAGACTGTTGTGGTTATATCTAAGCACTGTCATTACAAGAAACTCTGTAATGAGGGTTTTTTTTTTATTTTTCATTTGCATCGGATTCCCTGTATTAGCATTAACATCCTTCTGTGGAGCCCAAGGTATTTACAAATTCAATAGTGCTGCTTCAGTCTTGTGGGAAGATTTTCAGTTCTTATTTAAATCTCCCAAGACAGTTACAATAGGCAGATTGGAGGCATGAACTATGTGGATAATAGCACACATAAGCTTTGCTGTCGATGAGTGGTCTGTAGTCCTGTGCCTTTGGAGACCCAAAGTACTGATACATAACATATGTAATATATGTAATATGTATATTGACTCACTGTGTTGTGGTTGTGATGCCAAATGCTCAGAGCATCTGGGAAGGTAAAGATGGACCATCCTTCTGCTAACAGCAAGTGAGGCTTTGTTTTCTTCATTTGCTGAAACCCCTGTTGGGGGAAACTTTGGATTTTGATAGTTGATAATTGGGTTTATTCATAAGATAGTGTTCTTATTAATTGAAATGTGAGTTGTCAAGAGTACTATGGTTAATCTTCTCTTTGTAGGGGGAGAAAACATATCTCAGACTTGTGTTGACATTCCGTAAGCAGATTCTGCTGTGGCATTAGTTTTGTTTGCAAACAAGAAGCATGTTTACAGTGAAAGGAGTCTATCCCTAATTGCCTGGCATAAAAGGATGGCTGAAGATTTGTAGGGGGTTGCATGTCCTCCTTCTCACCTCACAGTTACCACAGTGCCTCTGCTTCATGATGACTTCACCTCCATCTCTGACAGCTACTTGAAAGCAAACTGTCCCCCAGCCTCAGCCTCTCACCTGACTGAGGTGTGAGCAGGGATCATATCTGCTCCTGGGTCAGTTACACCACAGGTAATCCCACCTTGCTGGTGCATTTCTTGGATTTGCAAGCCCTAGTACTGCAGAGGTGATGGCTGAGGGTTTGATGTTAGGTCAGTCAGCATCTAAACTCTGCCCAGGTCCTCTGAAAAAAAACTGTAAAAAAAAAAGTGCAAAAAAACCTGGGCCAGCCAGTCTGTCAAGGGTTTCCCAGAGGGGTTGAGTTGAGGAGAAGTAGTGCCCTGGAGAAATGCCTCCTTATTTCTAGGGACAGGTATAACATGGTGATCCAGATTGATTTGTCGTGGGTTAAAGCATAGAAGAACCAGGATTGCTTACTTCGGTAGAGATCACAGCACACAGAGGGCATGTGGTGTCCTCCAGTAAAGCACAACAGGGAATGTTTAAGGGAATGTTATAAGTGTCTTAACGACTTTTTACAAGTGTCTTTGTCCATTTCCTCCTCCTAGTTATGTCTGATGGTCCTTTAAAAGCAAGAGACTCAGTGAAACCATACACGAGCAGCATGGGGCTGCCTAACAGGGAAGGACAGAGCTGCTCTGAGGTTTCCAGAAACAAAACTGCAAAGCCAATTCAAGATTCTTTGGTTCCAGTCAAAATTTTGCATCCCAGCCAGCTGAGCACTGTGATTGCTCTGAGGAGAGAACAGGGCCCAGGCTGGGGTGTGATGAACAGGGACTTGAGGTATCTCTCAGGGGATGTTTCTCCAGCAAACCCTCCTTGTGGCAAGGCATGGCCATCTGCATCCTTGTTATGTTTTGGTGGTGCATGAAAGCTCTTTTGTATTGGTTTTTCTCCCCTCCCTGTTTTTTACTCACCAGCCCCTCTTAATTTAATGGCACTGTTTCCAGGGATCTGTGTTGGGCCCAGTCCTGTTTAATATCTTCATTGATGACCTGGATGAGGGGATTGAGTCCACCGTCAGTAAATGTGCAGATGACACCAAGCTGGGAGCATGTGTCAATCTGCTGGAGGGTAGGAGGGCTCTGCAAAGGGCCCTGGACAGGCTGGATAGATGGGCAGAGTCCAACAATATGTGGTTTAACAAGTCCAACTGCCCAGTCCTGCACTTCGGCCACAACAACCCCCAGCAGTGCTACACTCAGTGCCATGGTTTAGTTGATGAGGAGATGTTAGGTTAGGTTGGACTTGATGATCTCAAAGGTCTTTTCCAACCTAGTTCATTCTGTGATTCCACTTGATCATTTTCCAGAAAACAGCTGTTAAAGCAAAATCTCTTATTGTTTCTGCATCACTGTGTGATGGCTCCATCTTGCAAGGTCATCCCTCATCAGCTGAGACAAGGGGTCAACACCCTGGACCAACATGTCTGTACAATTTAGCACAATGCTTAAACTGGGAATGGAAAGTCTCCTTTTCAGGTCAAGTTACTTCTGTAGTTTTCAAGTATCCAGAGAGCTTGCAGAGTTTTGGAATACTTGGATCTTGTGTCAGCTTTCATTCTCTTTGGCATCCAGATGTTAATTATGGATGAACCAAGCAGCAATGCTGATGAGCCCATTCCCACACATAAATGCATATGAAGAATAAATGAGTATCTTGGCTGGAGCAAGCACACGCTCCTGCTCTACTTATGTGACTCCACATACCTTTGAAATAGATGCAAATCCACGAGTCACCATGTCACCATATGTTCTCAATATATTGAGCATATGTGTCTTGGGAGATGAAAATATTAGAATCAAAGTGTAATTCAGAGCCAGTTGTAGTCAGTCCAACTTCATTTATCATCATCATTGTCCTTATCAATTGTGATTCTGACTGTGGGCTGCTGTTGGGCAGATATTGGCTCTTTTGTGGATGGTAAAGTTGGTGTGTTTGGTCGCAGTGCAGCTATTTTGGCACAATAGCGTGAGCTGTGAAATTCCTTTTTCATAATATTGTTTTTCTGCTGTTCATGTGTATGGCATCTTGGAAGTAGAATGTAATTTTGCACATGATTTTTTACACTGTGGAGAAGTAGTCCAAGAGTATTTGGTATTAACAAGATGTTTTTTAATGGGAAACATCTCTGTAGACACAGACTCAAGTTTTCATAGCTGTCTGTTCAGTAACTACCAGTTGTGTGCTCATTTAAGCAGATGTGTCTCCACCCATTCCCTTCAGTTCGTGTTTATTAGGATGATTTTTTTGGTTGCGAAGCTTGGAGGATTTCAGTCAACTAATTTGCAATAGGAAATAAGGGAATAATAAATTTTGCAGAAGTTGGTGCGTGATCTGTTTCAGGTACAGGGATTGTAACTGTTTTTTCAGACGTGAGCACAGCCGAGGCTGTTACACACAATATCCTGCTGCACTTGATTCCTTCCGCTGCCTCTTCCTGCATGCACAGACGTAGCCAAGGTCCAAGACGCACACGATTACTCACACAATCAATTCCCCTGCCCCTTGGGGCAGGTGATTGGACTAAGGGACCTTGCATGAACCCTTCTTTTCTCATGATTAGTTGGTCGAAACATTGACTTTGTATCTTGTGCGCACATAGTTTGCAGCGAGCTACTAGTTCGATACCATTCCCTGCTCTTGAAAAGATTTGCAAGGTGTTAACCATTCATCAGAGATTTACTATTGAATTCTGTAGTTGTTCAAAGTTCCCAGCAGCTGTTGGCTTTGAATCTTCGGGATACACATTGCAGAAACCACTCTCCTCCACAGTAATCATTATAGCAGGGAATATCTTGGCCCCAGCTGCTTTCCAGTGCTGGCTGTCGCTGCCTGGTTTGTGTGTTGGCGCACGTGCGTTTTGCCACCTGCTGATCTCTGAAATACTGTTTTGTACCCAGGTGGGCAGAGTCCTTTAGAAATGACTGCTGCACTGTTGGATTCATCACAAGACATGAAAATTCAGCCTCTTCCTATATTGTCCTTATACATCATAGTCTTCTGTTGGGTTTTTGAAAGCCAACTGTGTACTGCACAGTTGGGCTATCAATAAAGATGCCTGACACTTTCCTGCAGTGGCTAGAGAGAATTGTTTGAATGTCTCTGTAGATTTCACGTGGTTTGATAAACATGCTTAGTCTATCATCCCTCCCTCTCTGTTTCCTGCAGTGATAGTGGATTGTAGAAACCTTAATAAATAAAGTCAGGCCAATCCATCAAATAACCAGCTTGAAAAACATCGTGTGTTTCTCTCACTTGGCAAACAGATGCCAGATATTAGGGCTGTGAGTCACAAACCTGAGTGAATTTAATGGGGAGGTTCTCGTCATTCCCAGGGCCTTTGCTGAGAGCTGTAAAATAAATTATCCTCATTAATTTTAATATTTCATGAAATCTCACAAAGTGATGGCATTCTGGGCAGATTAATACAAAAGCTATAAAATTCACATGTGCCATATGTTATATGAGCATCAAATGGGATGCCTGGGCATCAATATCCTTTTAAATTTGGCTTCAGCAGTGATTCATGACATACTCGTCCCTGATGAGAACTTGATATTGTGAGTGATATTATTTCAATGTGCATTTTCTCTGTGCAACTGGTTATTGGACTGGATTTATGAAATTCCACCATACATGGTGTTTGCTGGCTGTTTCAGCTGCCTTGGTCTGCATGGTGGCATGGTACCACCAGTGAAGTCTCATTCACTCTGGATTAAATTGGTCAGGTAGGTGCTTTGGTGCAGACCTGAGCTCTTTGACAACTGCTTCCACACTAATGAGCCAGCTCGGGTTTCTGCATTAAATCCACCCTTACTGTTTTGTTTTCCTGCTAGCAGCCTCCCCAGGCTCCTCACATTTAGATAGCCCTGGCTAAAAGCAGGTTAGAGTGAAGCCTGCCTTGGTCCTCCTTGCTCTAAAGTTTATTTGGGAAGTGCTCTACCCAGCCAGCATTATCAGGTGCTGTTTGTAAACTTACAATGTTAAACACAACTACACTTTGGATATTCCTCCAGTGTCTGTGCAAATGTCTGTAAAAGCAGTCTGCCAGCTGAGTTTGGGGGGTTTTATAATTACTATTTTTTTATTTCTTCCTTGAAAACCCTGGCAGCATAAAGGCTGGACTGTGCCAGCATAGTCACAGGCAATGCTTCCTCCCTGGCTCTGCATTTTGCCCTGCCTCTCCTTGGATGCTGCATCTGTTTATTTATCTCAGAGCTATCCATCATTTCTTAAGTCTCAGCCTGTCTCACCCAGACTACTTTTTGGAAGGGGGATGCTGTGAGGAGCCTGGGCATTTTGACATGCTGGGCTCCCTTGGCATGCCAGGCTCCCCCACAGTGCCTGCATCCTGCAGCAGCAGTCCTGGGTCCCTCTGCCAGTGCCAGCCCCAGCGAGGTGGCCAGGATAACTTACTCCTGCCACTAGCAGCAGAACAATGGTGTGGTTTGGTTGTGTTCACTTGCTGAGAAGTTAAACCTGTCCCTGAGTGGGGATTTGAGATCCACCCTTGACAGAGATGTTTTGATTATAATTGTCTTAATGCACTTTTAACCTGGAGGTTATTCTGCAGCTCACAGAATGGTTTTAAAAATCCTATCCCATGGGCTTTCCTGTGTGCTGGGGTTTAGTGCCATTAACAAGAAGCACAAAACAATGTGTTTTTTTCTTCCTCTGTTTGCTAATATTTAACATAACAGTCTAATGTGCTTAAAACAGCGCATGTTCTTCCTAAGGCACCAGCACAATTTATTTCTTCAAGGCCCAGTTTTCAGTTTTTCAGGCTGCTGCTTTTTCTCTGAAGAAACAGGTTTTCAGAGAAAGAACTGAAAAAAAAAAAATTCCTGATATAGTTACTTGGTAGGAAAGAGGGGATTAGTAGGCAACATATTTAGGTTTTTGTAGAAATAAGCCCATGAGGTGTGAATCCTTAGCCCAGTGGAAGTGTAGTTGCTGCTAGACAGTATTTTATACCCTTTGCATGCTGATTTCATAGCACTGTAGATGCCCAGGGATGGTGTAAGCAGACCCAAGCCCTGGCTGCTGTGTATGTAGAAAACAGCCCAGCACTCTGTATTGACACTGTGAGTTTACGCCTGTCTCTTGATACCTCTTGAGAGAAAAGTCAAAGGTCCCCAGAAGCATCCAATCAAGGCAATCCAGGAGCAATTAAAAGCCTGCAGGTATCTGTGCTGCAGAGTGGGTGTGGGCATTGATGAGGAAAGCATTAAGAAGGAACCGAGAGAAAGGCATCGGGACTGAGGCTCAAAATAGAAAACCTGTTAGGTGTGTGGATGAGAGTATTGCCTGCCACTGCAAAACACCCCTGGGCAGCCACTCGCTGCCTCCTGGCTGCGGGGAGAGAGGGAAGAAGCCAGTGCTGGGAGATGAGTGGGAACCCCATGGTACTCATTAGCCATCCCTGGGGAATTAGCCTTTTCTGGGATCTCGCTCATCCCCTGAGCACCCTCATACCCTGAGCATCCTTGTCCCCTGGTGTCTTTACTAGACTGTGCCTGCCCTGCAGTGGTTCTCTCCTCTCCGGGCCCTCTTTGTCCCTTTCTTGGTCCAAGATGGGAAGGCAGGAGGCAAAGACTGGCAGGACAAAGGCAGAGTTAGGCTTTGTGATAGTGCTGCCATGTCATTCATTGGTGCTGGGCAGGCAGCTAGCTCGCAGGCAGCTCTCTGCAGGGAATAGAGTCATCTGGAGGGCTGAGGCACACTTTTCCTTTGCTGCATGACGGTGGGGTATCACTTTAAATAGGTTTTTTTGATGCGATTTCCACTCTTCACTATCCCCTTGGGATTCTGGCGCATGTGAGGCAGGCGGAGCGGGTTTCCTAGGAGAGAGACGGTGCAGCTCTGTGCCTGCTCAGCCGTCTGTGTCCCCAGGGGCATGTCACTGCCTGTCTCAGTCCTGGCACAACACTGTGACATCCCGCCCTGGCGTTACCCGCCTGCGGTGCTGGAAACTTCACAAGGCTGAAGGAGTGTGGAGGAAAAAAGGATGCAGCTCTAAAAGGGGCATAGGGGTGTCACAGTGCCAAACCCACCCGGGCTGAGTGGGAGTGCAGCCGGGACCCTGGTACAGCTCCCTGCTGTGGGATGAAGATGTGTTGTGAGGGTGCTGGGAGGAAACTCTCCAGCAAATGATGTGGGTGCAAGAAGGAGAAGAGGAGGAGAAGCCATCCAAGGGTCAGGCAGCCCTGGCCACTCCCAGAGCTGTTGGAATTTTTCATCCTTCCCCCTGTCCAGGGATGCTTGTTTGGGTTTTCTGGTGGTATCACTGAGATGGGTCATTCCTAGCTGTCAGGACACTCGGGGGTTAATCTGAGCATTTCTCCACTCTTTGAGCAGAAGGACAGCAAGTCCTTGCTGTGTTTTATTTTAATCAGTTGGCCAGTTCAAGTAAAGCAATGTCAAAAAAGCGCATCTTCCAGTGACAATATGATTAATTCCTTCTTAAGGAAAAATAACAAAAAGAATTGGGTTTTTTTTTTGCCTTTTTTATTTTTTTGTCATTACCTGGAGATGGTCTGACAGTAAAGAACCTATGATTAATTGCACCAAAGGAATTATAATAGACATCTTTTCTTGGCACCATCTGTATTTTGTATGGTTTTGCTGTTATCTCGTTGGCTCCATGCAGGAAAATTATCTCCAAGACCACTGTAAGGAATGTTAACTTCCTTTCCTTATTACAGATTGATCTTTGATATCTGCTTTTCTTCAGGAGCTCTTTTATTCCCACAAGTGATACAAACCTTTTGCTGTTTTCCATATATTGCACTTAAGTAGTTCAATACCTTTGGAAGCCCATATGGGAACATTTAATAAAGACTCGATGATTGCTGTATTTTGAAGGTTAAATGATATGAGAAATCATATATTGTTTTAATAGCTGAATATATCTATGATGTTGCTTTCAGACAAACCAATATTTTTTTAATAAGGCAGAGAAATGATACCTTATTTTTGTTGTTTATATCCACTAGAGAGTGAATATTTTCCCATCTGTGGTTTCCAGTTAAATGGATTTTCAGTCTCTCTGAAATTTCTGCTCAAGCCTCAGCAATATTTGCTTAAGAGTAATTAGAGTATTACCCAAATCTCTGTTCAAAGCACCAGTGACCTTACCAGTGGTAAGCAATAATTGGATTATTTTCAGAGATGTAGGAAGATTCACTGTAATAACAAAAGAAGAAATACCAAATGATAACACCATTTATCTTCAGCACTGTAAGCCATGGCACTTTCCTTAGGATAGTTTTAACAGTGTAGCATATTATGGATACTGAGTGAGAAAGGCAGAGATTTGGGGAATAGATGCTGCCTTGCAGTTTGGAGTGATGCATGTGCTTATGGCGGGAGGGTTCTTTTATCATAAAATCCTTAAGGTTGGAAAAGACCTCTAAGATCATGAGTAAAACAGTTAGCTCAGCACTAAGCCATATCCCCAGCAAAATCCACATGCCTTTTTGTTGATTATTATTATTATCAGTATTGTTATTACTGAAGTACTTTTGTCAGGGTGTGATGCTCTGTATGTGGACCCAGGGCAGTGCTCACCTGCCTGCAAGGTGAGTTTCAGCAGGTGCTGCCTCACTCTGATGGTGAATACACAGGCACAGCCCAAAACATCCTCCCTTGGTGGCTGGGACACCTCCATGTCCCAGGTCTCTGCTCCCACAGCTTGGCCCTGGGGTGCAGGAGCAGCTTTCCCATGCAAGTGCCAGTGGGGGTTCCGCCTGAGAGGCTTAGCTGCTGGGAAGACAAATTGGAAACCATTTGGGAGAGCAAATCCATACCCACCCAGTGTTGGGTGAGCCTGATTGCCTCCCTCTCTGCTTTTAATTGTGTTTTGAATTATCTGGTTCAGCACAGCGGGGTGCTGAGACTCTTGGCTGAAACTCGTGTAATTCACGTAAGTGTTTACATAAAAGCCAAGTAAATGTTACCCTTCCTACAGATTCCAATATACATGAAGCCGTGTTTGTATTCAGTTTGGGAGACTAGGGAAGCAAAGCAGCCCATATGGCTGTGCACTGGAGCAGGGAATGTGTGTGACTGTGCATACACATGCACAGGACTCGTGGCACTTAAAAACAGGGCTCAGTGGTGGACGTGGTAATACTAGTTAATGGGTGGACTCGATGATCTTAGATGTCCTTTCCAACCTAAATGATTCTATGAATTGCACATGTTAAAATAAAAATTTTGACCTTTAATTTTCCCCGGAGTGGGTTTTGTTGTGACTTGTCTGGATACCCCGCCAAAAAAAGAGTTCTGTATAATTTTGGTTTATTAAGAGAAGTTCAAGGGCACAGGGGATGTTTTGCTTCTTGGCCACTAAAAAAAGAGACTTGTGCCATCGAAGCTACCAGTGTCCTTTGATGTCCTCCCATGTGCCCATATCATGCTTCTAATTACTACAAATGAGCCTCCTGCAGCCCAGGCTGCTGTGTAATTCTAACCAAGTCTGCTCGCCAGATGGGATCCTTTCTAGTCAAGACCTTGGCAGTGCCTGTCCCCACACTGGTGACAGGAAGCATGTCACACAAGTGGGATGAGATGTTGGTCCTGACCTGTGATGGCACCTGGTTGTGGAGCAGAGCTCCCTTAGCCTGGCTGTGCCCTGGTGGGTTGGCAGGTGACCCTTGGCTCTAACACAAGGTCTGGCCCTGCAGAGCACCAGCTCTCGTGGCTTCTCCTTGACCTGAGAGGAGCTGAAATTTGTGATGCTGTGCATCAGACAAGCCCTTGTTGTTGTCCTGATGAGGCCAGGTTTGCTTTGAAATAACCAAACCAAACCAGGCTGTTAAGACATTTTGCATTAAGATAATTCCCTGGGCACGGTGCAGCCAGGAGATCTCTATACCTGGATGTAATTTATTTTTAGAAAGCATGTTTAGGTGCATAATGACCTCATTACTGTGCCAGTTGCAGCCCTGCCTGTTTAAGAGTATTTAATTGTTTTCACTCCCTGTGCACAGCCGTTTGAGTGGATAGGGCAGAAGCAGGAGAGGAAGGGAGGTTGTGTGATAGGAAGTAATAGAGAATGCTGAGGCAGAAAGAAAAGTGCTCATCTTGAAGCATCCCTGTAAGATTCCCTCCCCAAAGCATCCCAATATTCAGGGAACCTGCAGTGTTTTGGAGCCCTTTCCTCCAAAGAGGAGAGACAGCTCCTTCCATTGCCTTCTGAGGAGCCACAATTTTTTCACCTCTTAGATTTTTCTGCTGAGAAAAAAAAAAATGTTTGAAAGGCAACCTAAGCTCCCCTTCATCAAATGCCTGGAAGCTGGGAACTGAAAAGGGGGACTAAGACAGAGTGCACACTGCCCCTTTCTGCTGTTCCCCAGGGATTTCTCTCATGTCTGCTTGCCTCCTGGCTTGGTTTGAAAGACAGGTGTCTGCTGAGGAAGGCAGGAACCTCCCTTGGAGTGGAAGATGTGACCCCCCCCCCCCCCCCCCCCCACAC
>WEKY01051226.1:836060-857214 GCA_013390045.1 Picathartes gymnocephalus
GCCGCCAGCTCGGCCGCGTCTCCCTCAGGCGGTAATGGCGGCACAGCCGGCGGGAGGGATGGAGAAGGGGCTTCCTTTACAAACCCACCCGGGCAGCTGGGCTCGGTGCCCCTCTGGATGACAAAATGGACTGCAGCAGGAACCTCGGGGCAGCGACTGGAATGGCAGAGGTGAGCAGACCCCAGAGTGGCAAACAAAATATAGCAGAAAGTCCGCAGCCACAGCAGCAGCCGCGGGGGCTCAGGCGGATCCGGAGTGTTGGTGAGCAAAAAACCTGAAGCAACAGCAGAAAAACAGCGGGGCTGGGCAGAAAGCTCCATAGGAGAAAGCTCCATAGTGGCAGCGAATCCCTCTGGGCAGCAACAGTCCGTCACCAAACCCCACCTGTCTGCACTCCGATCCCGAGAGAGAGAGCAAGGAACTGAGCCCAGCCCCTCATCCCCCCACCCCAAACCAAAATCTCGAGGTGTCTCTGCCCTTCCCCAGTGAACCCCCCAGGTAAAAGAGTGGCCAGCTGCACCCTTTGACCTCCCAGCCTCATCTTGTCTCTCTTAAATACTGGTCATTATCATCTCTTAGGCAACAAATGGGACAAAATTCCCTGAGAGAAAGGGAAGACAAAGAAAAAAAAAAAAAAAAGGAAAAATCCTGATCTCCAGTACCTCCTCACTGCTCCTGTGCAAGAAGGAATGTATAAAAGCAGGTAAAAGAGAGAGGAAAGGAAGGGGGGAAAAAAGACTTATGTTTCTCTGGCAGTGGTTTTCTAAGGAGCCCTGATTATACAGCAGCAGTGGAAAAAAATACAGAAGATGTAAATAATCTTCAGGATTATGCTAAAGCCAAGCTTCAGTCATTTTCCTGGAAAAAAAAAAGGCATGAGGCCTGTGCATTTAATAACGATCAACCAGAATTTCTCTAGGGCTTCTTATATTTTCATTAAAAGGATCAGTTGTCTTGAAGAGAAATGGGAATTCTGGTATCTACAAATACCCTTTGGTTGGGAAGCACGTGGTTCAGGTTGGTGTGCTTCTGTGATTGGACTTTTTCTTCCCGTTTTCTTTTTGTTATACTAATGTACATTCACATCCATGGTTACACACTAAAGTGATCAAAAGCAAAGAGTTGGTTTATCATGAAATGGCAAACCAGGGCTGTACTTTGCGGTGCAGGATGTATCAAGATAAAAACACAACATGATTTTTAGCTTTCCCTGTGTTTATGTTTGGTGCCAGAGGTACTCCAGTGATTTTTCAGTGTGTATACATTGCAGTCAGGTTTTCCAAAAAAAATTATAGTATCTTTTGAAATCTATACAGTATTTTACTTACCCTGCTGGGCTTAATTTTAGACTATTGAGTTTATCGTTCAAGTTAAAAAAAAATGGGTTTGTTGTGTGTATTTAATCAAGTGCAGCAAAAAGTTTCACAGGCATCATTCATCTTCTCGAGCCAATTTTTATTTCCATTTTGTAGAAGAACCCTGCCCCAGTAAAATGAACTCGTTTATTGTGCAGATCTGATGGCACCAAGATTACAGCTGCTGGCAGGTATTGGCTGGTTTATGGGGACACTCCCCTTATGGATTTTTGTTTTTATGGGGTTTCAGTGCTGAGAACTGTGTATTTAATCACTGCAGAAATGCTGGCAGCCAAGGATTTAGGGATGCTTGGAAATAAGGGAAAGTGCGTGGTGTTCCCATTGCAGCTTCCAAAGCACGAGATGTGCTGCAGACGCCTGTGGCTGCTGGATTACCAGCAACTGGCAGTGTTTAGGATGCTTGAGCATCCTTAGGCAGTTTTTATCCTTCACATCCATTTGCCCTCCTGGGAAGCCCCAGCTATGGAAGAGGTGCTCATCCCTTTCGCGGTGAACCCAGGTGTGATCAAGCAATTGGCACCAGGCGTGAAGGAGGTCTGTGGTCCTTCTCCGCTCAGCTCCTGCTCCGTTCCTCAGGCTCTGGGTGTTTCCATGGCCTGCAATACCCGAAGTGATGAGAGTAGGGTGAAGAAGGGAAATGTCCTTCATAACTCGTGGCAAGGAACCGCTCAGGCCAGCAATGAGTGCATCTCTTCTGTGTGGGGCACAGCCAAGGTTATGCTTCCCAGCAGACAAGGCTGCAGCTGAAGCTTCCTCTGTGGGGAACCCTATTGACTGCAACTACAGAACGTTTTAGTATTTAATAAAGACTTGAAGAAACGTTGTGATTTGCCAGTCTGGGCTTTGGTGGCACATGGGTAGTTCAGAATGTACTTTGCCTGTGGTGGTGGTCCACATGTGAGCAGCCAGTGAGGTGCCTGGCTGGCAGTAGCCTGAGCAACAGGCATCCTTATGTGTGTAAATTTTGGGCAAGCAGGCATGAAAATCCATGTCCCGGGAGAGGGGTTAGTAAAAATACTTGGCTTTGTATCAGGTAACCCTTTGTGTGTGGGAGATGCTCTGGTTTATTAGTGCAAGAGCTTGTCAGGGTGCGACAGTGGGGCTCACATTACTTGCAAACAAATCCCAGTCATCACTACTCAAAGACCTGCCTGGGGTTTGTTTCCAGCAACCCTTAAGTCAAGAAACAGTTTCTGTCCCTCCAGGTTAAGACATAGGCAATGAACTGGCTAGGGGAGAAAAAAGTGATGTGTCCTAAGCTGCAGGAAGAGAGCACTGGTATTTTTCATAATTTGAAGTGCTAAAACCATAATCTTCCTGTTCTTTTTCTGAGCATCCTGGCTGCCTCATATATCTGTGGGCTGCTACAGCAATATATTCTTCTCCAGGTCCAGATGTGCCAGGGGTGATGGCTTGTGGGCTGTTCTGGCAATAAAAAAAACCAAACAAACAAAAAACCAAAGAACCAAACCAAACAAAATGAACAAATAATCAAAACAAAACAAACAAAAAGAAACCTGGGAAGGGGGCAGGGAGGGTATGTGATGCCAAGTGGAACAGCTCTGTCTTACCTGCCTTGAAGAGAAATGGTGGAACACTGAAGGAGACAGGCTCCATCGCACAGATTAATGTGCAGTGTTTGAAAGCAGCCAAGAACATTTTATACACACACGGCAAGGCTGGAAGGAGCTGAGTGGCTCATCTCTGCAGAAACAATTCCTTTCCCTAAGAGAGCATTTTTTAAAAAAATAAAAAGGAGAATACAAAGGTCTTCAGGAGCACTCAGCCGCTCAGGCAGTTTAATTGGCTGAATGTAGAGCTTTACAGTTGGGATTAATATGAATATTTCGTAATAATGTGTGGTGACACATTGTCAGGAGTTCCAGGGTCAGGACTGCAAGGCTGCACAGTGATTGCAATGAAAATTCTTGCCTTTTCTTCTGGTTTTTATTACTAGAATAACTCCCAATAGTGCATATTGAAAGGAAGATGTTGTTAAGTTGGTTTCTTCATTTCTTCCATGGAACTAGTGAAAAAAGTGAAAAGACAAGAGGAAGAATGACCTGCAGAGCCTGGCAGTGATGCCTGTATTGTGAATTGGCTGGTGGATCCACACGGGTTTTGACCTGCACACAGGGATGTGCAGTGCATCAGTGTAAACCTAAGCAAAACACACCAGAAAGTAAGTAAAAGTGATTTAGCAGTGCTTTAGGTGGCTTAAAAGGACCTGAGACCATTAGCGTTTTTACAAGCATTTTTCAACTGGTCTTACTGCCTTTTATCTCTGTGGGTCTCCCTTGAGTGACCACCAGCACAGGCTGCCTGCAGGGAGGAGGCGGCTCTCCTGTCCCCGCCCCCAGGCAGCCAGAGGATGTCTGTGGCAGTTGTTGAGAGTTATTTTGCTGCTCCTGGTTTTTTTTTCCTTTTTTCCTTCTTTCTCTCACCTTCCCTTCCCTCCTGGTAATTTCAGAGCAGATTCTGGGAGGCTTGCCTCCTTGATGAGCATGTGTAATTGCCACCAGCCCTAATGGGATGCACTCAGAAGAATATTTCTCTGATTTCCCTGCACTCCCACCTGCCCTTGCCCCTCTCCAGGAGTGATTACCTCCACAGCTTTATAATCAACAACTCACCCAGTGCAGAAGAGAGATTCCTGTGCCTGGAGCCACTGCAGAGCAATGAGGCTGAAGCCTTCCCCAGTCTCTCTAAAGCCTGTGCCTCTCTAAATTAGTGGCACAACAGCGAGCAGCAAGCACACAGCTGATAAAAGTCTCAGCGAGGTGTTTGTTCCTGTAATGATTGTCTTTTATGCATAGATAATTTTGATAGAGTTGGACTTCCGAAGCCCACTGTCATCAGGGCGGAGTGAGCTGACCTGTTAATCATAAGAGGAATTAATGGGAATTACAGCTGGTGCAGCCCCCGCCTCTCTGAAGAGCTGCTTCAGGGAGGGGAATTTAAAAATGAAGCAGCATGTGTTGTCCTTAGAGCTGCAGATAAGGTGGCAGCAAGGCACTTCCCCGGGGAGAAGGGAGGTGTGGAGGAGATAAACTCCAGGAGCACAAACACCAGATTAACAGCCTAATTCTGAAGAGCATGAGCTCACATGCATTTTCATTGCATCCACTTGGTAATTAATGGAGACTTTTAATTTAACCAAGAGGGAGACCAGAGCCACCAGGATTTGCAACCTTTCTGGTGTCTGTATCCAAAGGACACCCAGATGGGATGATCCTGCATTAGCTCTCTTGATGGGGCTTCTGTGGTGTAAGTTGATTTAGCACCACTGATGTGAAGTGAGCTGAAATTCAAAGCATTCCTGCTGGTGCTTTACCCCATCTGAGGTCTTGACTATCTGCACTTATTACCAAACAGCTACCAGATAAACTTCACCAAGCATTTCCTCCAAGTTTTTTTTTTTAGGATAACTTGCCTTTTAAAGTGTCCATCCGGCCTGCAGGGTTTTAAAAAAATGTTTATTTCATCCATGCAGAAGACTCATAAAGTCTGTAAATGTGCTTTATATTGGTATTTCTCAAAGGAAGGGTTGATTATCTGGTCTCAAACACCCAAAATGTGGTCATTGTGTGCCTGAGCATGTGTGCACAAGAGCTCTCTGATGCGAGTCAGAGAGGCTGCTCAGACAGACCGTGCATAGGAACACAGCAAGTTGCTTTGAATTGCTGTTGTTATTGTTCATTCCAAATGCACGTGGCAGGGTGTGGAAGAGAGGACAGCAATTAGTCAGTCCTGTTAATAATGAGCATGGTGCTGGGAAGGGAAAAACGATGATAGAATGAGTTGTTTCTTTTGTAACAGTAAAAGGAAGGTAAATGGCATTGGCCAGTTCCATGTGTGCCCTTCAGGTGATTTAAAGTCTGCTTATCAGTTTGGGGACTAATTGATAGGGAGGAGGGTCAGGTTTTATGCAGAACAAGCAGCAGGCTTGTACTTTGGGAAGCAGGATGAAGTAGTTCTCTTTCAGGACAGCTGAAGAGAGATGTCCTGAATGAAGGTGATGTCCTGGCCCAGCACAGGCACTCATGGGACTGTGGGCACCCCTATGCTGTGCCAGCTAAGGAGGAGTTTCTCTGTCCATGTGGGTCCCTCCAGCAGCAGTGGGATTCCCTATTTCCCCAGAGAGTAGCAGTGGTCCTGCCAGTGTATGAGGAACAGCACAGCCAGAGAGGAAAGGCTAATTTGGAAAGAAAGAGCTGTTTCACGAGCAGGTACGTGGAGCTGAGTGTCCTGAGCAGCAGCAGCAGTGACACTGTGGGATGGTGCTTTCCTGTGACAGAGTCCAGCAACATGGGTTGGGACCCAAAACCCACAGCCTGAGCACATTGCAAAGGCTACGTGGGCACAGCCTTTACCTGAAGTTCTGGTGTGTTGGTGCAAATGAGGGTGCGAAAGTCCCCGTGCAGAATACACATTCAGGAAGGGGTGAGCACCTTCCCTAAATAATTAATTTGGGGATCTTCAGGATATCATTCAAGGATTTAAGACCAGGGGGAAAAAAAGTACATTACACTGCTCTCTGATGATGCTGTGTCTGGCTTGGCTGAGGCTGGCACAAGGGTGGCTTTAACTCTGTGTTTGTTATGAGGAAGCTCAGAAGGTCCCTGTTTGCTGTCCCGTGTCTAGTGGTGAGGTGCTGCTGCTCACCTACTGAACACCCAGGTTAAATAACACAGCAGGGAAAACTCAGACTTGCAGGGGAGGGTGGGGAGAATATATTTTGGGTAGTCTGTCAGTCAGCTTGACACTAATTGGTTGCAGTAAGTAATCGTTCTCCATGTAAATTAGACTCCAATTTCCTCTGTAGTCTGTCTGTTTGCTGTGTGGGCTTCGGTCTCTAATTAGGCTCTCACGTGGCAAACCTGGTTTGTAAGCTGCTTTTGTTCCTGGAGAGCCAGACTCAGCCCTCCCCGAGGCTGCCAGTGCTCTTCGAGCCCCGCTCCCCAGTGGGATGGTTCTTAGATTAACACTGCCAAGTTATAAGTTCTTCTTTTAATGTACGTTTTGATTACTTCTATATTTAAAGCTTGCAGTGGTGGTGGGGTTAGAATGCAAAGAGGCTTATTGGACTTGCAATGGGAATACCCCTCCGAAATGCTTCCTCTGCGTTCCTGGAAGCCCTGCTCACTCCTCCATGAATAGACCTCATTGAATCCCCAGCCTGTGCGAGGGCTGGGGCAGCTTGCCCACATCTGGATTCTGCTGCCTGTCTGCCGGGACACCTGGAGTGCAGACCACTCGCTCCCCCCTCGCTTGGAGGAGCTGTGTGAGCACATTCAGAGGTCACCCAGACGCCAGCCCACGCTCTGGAGCTGCTCCAGGGTTGCACATCTGTAACAGAATGCAGCAATGTGCAGTTGCACGAGAGGCTTTTATCCCTGCCTGTCGGTTGTTGGCAAATGAATGCAGGTTTCCAGGCTGCTGCCTGCAGCAGGCAGCTGCCCACAGTGTAGCCCTGTGCTTTCTGAGCTCCTGCCAGCAGACCCAGGGTAGCCTGAGTGTCAGTCAGGGTCAAGCATCTAGGATTGTGTGTAGCAGAGAAAGACGTGTCTCTACAGTTGATGTCTGCACCAGGCTGAATCAAAAAAGCAAACGGTATGTTTTGGCCACCAGGCTGTTTGCCAGCAGCACTTTATGATTCAGTAGTTACCTTTGTGAAATTCAGTATAACTTCAGGAACCATGTGCTGATGGTTTCTCCATACGTGTTACAGTCCTGCCCCAGATGTGACAGGAGCACTGGTAGGCTTTCTTACAAATAGTGCTTTTATTGGCATCCTGATATTTACCATACTGATTTTTGATCTGGTGATACAGACTTGAGAGTTGCCAGCTTTCTTCAATGCTCTCACATGGCTGTTACTCCAAGTAAGTAAATAAGAAACTTTTTTTTGTGAGAAACAGGCAAAACAAAATTGAGCATGGGGGTGTTTTTTTACTGCTTCTCTTTGTGTGATTTATACATTGGCAAGGTAACTTTGCTTTCATACCGCTAGTCAAAACTGGAAAGGATGTTGCCTCTGCAGAGAGCTACATTTGGGTAAAGGGACAGGATTGGATCAGGGTTTAGGATTTGCACCAATAAGCTAAAACTGCGGTGGGCGTCACTCCAGCAGCCGCCAGAGACCTGCCCACCCCAGATGACCACAGGCACTGGCAGGGCACAGGCAGCCCCCAGCCCGGGTACTGCCATCGCCGAGGATGCTGCAGGGTCTGTCCTGCCTCTCCGTCCCTCTGCCCTCACCCATTCCATGGGGCTTTTCCAGCTTGTGAATGCCTATTTAGCCGGGGTAAGTAATCGCGCCCCATTTACAGCATCTGAAAGTGTAAGTGGCTTTAATGCTCTAGAAATGTTTGCATTAGGAAATGGTTTTCTTTTTCAGCTCTGATTCCTGCCTGCCTTTGCGAACATCGGTTCCCTTTGCAGGCAGAGTCCAGGGGCAGGCAAGGGCTCTTGGGGGCCAGGCACAAGAGCAGGGTTGTGCTGTATCCTCTGTTAATATTTGATTTAAGATCTGGACACAGTAAAACTTTTCCTTGATGCAAACATGACTTCTGTTGCCAGTCCCTGAGCTGCGCCTGCTTTTTCACTCTCCTTAAAACCCATGAAGAGTAAAACCCTGCGGGAGGCTGCAGCTTATCTTCAGCTCTGAGTTTCCAGACGTGCTGTGTGTCTTCTCAGCTGTTGCAAGGATATGTGTGGAATGACAGAATGCGTATTTTGGGTCTTTGGCAGCTGTGTTTAATGCAGGATAAAGGGGTATTTTAACTTTGAGATGTTGGATTTCTTATGCCTTTGTTAGTATGGATTCAGGAGAAAAACTCCAATTTTCTTTCAGGCAAAACAAAAGCTTCTTTTGAAGGAAACGAAGTGTTTTAAGTACTTAATCAACTTGCTGAATTCAGTTGCTTTAGGATAATTTAGGAATTAAACAGAAGGGAGGCTGTGTTAGTAACAAACTGCAGTTTTGGTTGGAAACAAGGATTCATTCCTACTGGAGAAGGCAGAGGAACCCGCAGCCTGTGGGCTGAGCTCCTGGGTCTGCTTGCTGCGTGGGGAGGGGGAGGTGGGTGGGCGTTTAACAGCATCCTCTGTTTGCCTTTGTTTAGGCAGTGCAAATTATTTGTGTGCTTTAGGATTCTGTCTCTCCTTCAGCAGATGTTTTGTCTGTGCAACTGGTGGAATAATTAGTGAGAGATGTGGCACTGGTGTGCAAACACCCCTTGGGGGTAGGTAGAGAAATCCCAGAGTCCGTTCTGGGAGCAGCTGGCTGAGGAGCACAGTCAGCACAAGATGCCAGAAGCAAAATTCACATGGCCCAACGTATTTGACTTTATTTCTGCAGAGGGTTTGTTCTCCCTGCTGCCAAAACCAGGCAGGGGCTGCATCTTAGGACAGAAAACCCTGCTGCTGCTGCTGCTGCTTATGGCAGATTTCTCTCAAGATGTGAATCATTCACTTCGGATTTTAATGGTGGTGGCTGGGGATGATTAAATGTTCAGACTGTTGGAAACTACCAGGAGATTTGAGTGTTTTCCTCAGTGGCTTTAGCCCCAGTGGTGGGGTGACATGGGAAGCTCTCCCTGTGTGGATCAGGCTGACCGTAGATTTTGAAGTCTCAGGATGCATGAGCATGTTTTTGCTCAGCTACCATTTAAGTAATGGCAGCAATATGCTGCTTCCTCTAATGATCTTGATTTAAGTTATTGGTTATTTCTTTAATTAGCTACTTCATCTACTTACACCTTAAATGAGTCTATTTGTTCACCCAGAGAAGGGGAAAAAAAGTTTCTGTTTTTTCTCTTTTAAAGGTTTTTTTTCCCCTTTCCAGAAGGGACATCATCTTAAGTCAGTAAAGGGAGATCAAGTGAGCCACATCACGGTTCTGTGGGATGGACGTGGTGATAGCATGGTGATGAGGGGACCTTGCTGACCATGCTGGAGCATCCTGCCAGCTACCACCAGGTCCTTCCCAGCAAAAATGCCTTGAGGGCACAGGAAGTGAGCTGTTTCCAGAGGCTGAGCAAAATGGCCCCATCACTTTACTCGTGGAGGTGGTGGTCTGTAAATCCAACTAGCCCTTTCAGGCTGGCTGTTGATATGTGCCAACATGAGCGGTTCTGACTCCAGGAGATGTTGCTGCTTCTTGTGGGCTGACTCTCCTGGCAGCACAAATTTGAAATGAGCTGTAGATGTACATTTATTCCTGGCATCTGTGTTATGCAGACAAACAAAATGAATTGAAATTGTCCTTTGAAAGCACTGTTTGTGTATATTAACTGGACTGAGGCTGGGGCTGTGTCTCAGGACCAGTTCTGAAGGGGATAAAGCATCTTTTAATTGCCACTGGTCTTTACATTTCCCATGCATTAGCACATGGCACTGTGTTGACCACCCAGTGTCTCCACACAGCACTTCAAAAGCAACCTCTCCAGCTGGCACCCGTTCATCACCAGTATTCCTCACACAGCATCATTTGCTGCTCTTTTTCTGGAATGTCAAAGAGACTCAAATGTTTCTCTTTGGAGACTCCTTGTGATACATATCGCAGCAGCCCATGCTTCAGACCAGCCTATTTGTTTATTACTCGTAATGATATTCCCTTCGTTAGCCTTAGCTTCACACTCTCCCTGGCGCAGAACTCGCTGAAACACATATTGCGTAATGAGCCTGCTTCCATATTTAAATCGGAGACACAGGAGCCAGGACTCTCCCAGCTAAAATGGAACTGAATGCTTGCCCTTCAGTTACAAGGAAGCATCCATGCCAAAAAATTATCTATTTGGGAGGAATTACTGAAAGTTCTGACGTACACAAGCTTTAGTCCTTTGAGTCTTCTATGTTTTTAGCTGTTTGGCATGAATTTGGACTGTACGCCTTTCTCAGAGACAACATTTCCAGTGGCCTATGTGAAAGGCAGAGCATCGCCCTGCAAAGCAGAACCGCAGGGAGCAGCACAAACGTGTCTCCAGCACCAGCATTCACTCCAGCTGGGACCTGCTTGGATGGCAGTGCTGGAAATCCCATGTATCACGTTTGGCAGCACACACAAACCCCCAACCCCAGTGCTGCCAACCCCAGTAGATGCTTGCAGAAAATATTTTAGGTCTGATTTTTCTGGCTGCCGTGTCTTACGAGAGTGCAAGTGGCTGACACCGAACCCCTGGTTCATAGGCAGGCAATTAGAGAGATAAGCCTAAGTGACTTCATGTGTCTCCTTTTTAGATTGCTTTGAGTTGATGTAAAGGGATGGGATTAGCAGAGATTGAGTTCTCAGAGTGCTGGAAACCAGCTGTGGCCAGGGGCCTCATCCAATATGAGCTGTAGTTACTGAGTTACAGGGCGAGTTTTCTGTGGGCATGAAATGATGCCAGGAAGATTAGAACTGATGATAAAATGGTATTAATGCTTCCTTAATTAACAGCATAGAAGGTATCAAATTACTCTGGTGCTATAAATCAATGGTTTCTTATATTTGTTAAGTGAAGCTATTTAAATGGTTGAAATACATTTACTTGCTGGCCATTGCATCCTCAGATACAGGATCACAGCAAAGTGTATTGGATTTCCCACAGTGTTACTGGAAGGTATGAAGCAGTAGCAGCCTGATGGTTTAAATTTTCCTTTGAGATGAGACGGGATCTTGTGTTAAATTTTAGGATGCGTTTTTCTAGACCAGTGCTGTGAGTCCAAGACTGGCCTCAGGCTCTTGTCAAAAGCTGTAGTGGTTGCACAGGTCTGCCAGATTTGGGATTTGGTGTTGAAGGTCCATGAAGCTGGCCCTGTCCAGCCACAGCAAGTGACATGCCCAGATCAGGCTATGCCCACAGGCACCTCCCCTGGTGGAGAGAAAGTTCCTCTTAGGATTACTGTCATCAGGAGACAGCTTTGTCCTACTTTTTAACAAGTGTAAAAGGGACATATACAGAGGGAGAATGACCTCCTTTACCTGAGTGCCTGTTGGATAAAATAAATGCTAATCTTGACTAATTAGCAAATGGATTCAATGTGGATGTCTCTGTGATTCATTAATATACTTGAAAGCCCCATTGATTTTGACTGGCACCATTCAGCAGAGCAGCAAGTGAAAGGTTTGACTGTGGCCATGCTCTTGGCTTCCTGATACCTTTCCCCTGTCCTTTGTCTGAGAAGGGGGATCCTGATGGCAGTCAGGACAGTGGTGTGATGTGTGCCAGGTGTGCAGCACAGAGAGCTTCTCACTGGGCCTCAACCTCTGGTCTGTCCTGTTTTTCACTGTGCATGAAGCAATGCCTTGTGGCACCCCACGTAGATGGCTTTGGTTCATTTGCTTCTGACTCTTCACTGCCTAACTAGTCATTCAGGAAACATTCAGAAAACCTCCTGGTTGCAGTTATTCCTGAACTCTCCACCCAGCCTGGGCTTCTTCCTTTCATGAGGAGTTAAATTTCCTCAACATAAACATTTTCTGCTCTCCGAGCTTGTCCTTATTTGTTGTCTTCATACTCTCATTTTCTTAAGCACTGCAGGAAACAGTCCCTTGCTTGAAGAGCTTAGAGCTCACACCTCCAAACATCTTCACAGCAGATACTTTCTGAGTGTCTTAACACCCACTGAAAAATCATTGGGAACTGAATCCTTAACTACTGCCAAAATATGCAGATACCCTGAGGATCTGACTGTTTCCCCAGACCACCTCCATTAGACCAAAGAATAGCAGAAAGGAAACGAGAAGAGTATTCCCTCCTGGAGCCTGAGCACCAGAAATGGTTCAGAATTAGTCTGGGTCTAAGCCACAGCATATTTTTGCAATTTAGGTCCTGTAGCTTGTCACATCAGCAGATTTGCAATCCTTGTGCTGACTGTGGATGTTGATCCAGCCCCTAAAACTGGTGGAAGAACATAGTTTTTTCTGCACTATATGCTCACTGCCAACTTTGTTGTTGTATTTCAAGGGAATTTAGCTTAAAGATGTGTCAGGGAAGGACATTAGATGTATACCCATCAGTGGAGGATGGTTGTATACGCCCACCGAAAATGGTATTTGTCATGTTTTGCCATTTTGTGTAGAATAGCTTGTCTCTGAGGCTTCAGGCTCTTCAGAAAGTTGAGTATGGCACATTTGCCTCAACATAGAGGAGACAGTGTTTTGTTCAAAGTCACAGGCAAAATCATAGTTGACATCAGAACTAAACCTAGTTTCATGTCCCTTCTGTAAGCACACGGTGCTGCTCAGGTGGAGGTGGAGAGGCTGGAAAAGCACGTGAGTGTTCTGCTCTGTGTCTTGTTTGGAATGAAAACTATCAAAGTCTGAACTTTTTTCATGGCAGAGCTGTTCAGAGTGCAGCATCAAAATCCTTGGCCATGGTTTGCGCTGGTGTGTGCGGCAGACGCTCGGGGAGGGAAAGGCAGCTGTTGGGCTGCGATTGCTGCTTATTACACTAATTACAATCATCTTGCTGGTTTTGTGAGCTTCCCTTCTCCTTGCTCCATCTGTCAGGTTGGCCATCCATGGCTGCTCATCTCTTTGAGGTACCTTTGAAGTGCTTTTTACCCCAGAGAGCCCAATGGCACTCCCCCTCCTCTTCTCCGTACTGATACAAGGGAATGATTGCAGTTTGTACAGAGAAGGAATTTTGCGGATTGAGCTGTTTGCCCTGAATTAAGGCCATGGAAAGGGGAGATGTTGCCCTGACTCTACAACTCCACATTTCTAAAAATCTCAGCTAGGTGAGCCACTGTGGTCTGGAGCATGCCAGCTTGTTTGGAATGGGCAGAAGAGGACTTTTTTCCTCCTTTTTTTTTTTTCCTTTTTGCCCTCTACCAGTGCAGCCAGGCTGAGTACTGGTCAGAGCAATCCCCTCCAGTCAGGGCAGGCCACAGGAAGGTTCCCAGCTTTAACCCATCTGTGGTTTTCCAGAAATAGCCTCAACCCTCTGCTGCAGTCAGCAGCTGAGCTGACCCCCAAACTGCTGTTCTTTTGTTGCAAGGAGACACTGTATGTTGAAGACTCAGCAAAAAGAAATCCTCACTCCTTGGGATGCCCACCTGTTTTTTATTTCCCTGGGGAGGGGTTACGCCTTGTCTCAGGGTGCTGGCTTTGCAGAACAGCCTGCTCCAAAGAGGTTGGCCAGCCACAAAACAATGGGACTCACTAAGTCTCCAGCAGTAATAATTGTTTCTAAAAGGCTGATGTATTTAGTCTGCTCTCTTTAGCAAACATCTTTGCTTCACCCTTTGAAGATAATGCTGCGTGCTTGACGCAGCTTGGTAGGAGAAAAAAAGATGAAGAAATGGCCTGTAGGTTCATCATGTTTAATGAGCAGTGGCTGGTGGGAGCCATAGCATTTGATAATGCTGGTGTCCCCTGTTAATCGCCAGCAGTTGGGTTTCTCCACCCCTTCTGCTGCTTGCTGTGGGCAGGATGCCCTCGTGGGTTCACATAGGCTGGGAACCCCAGCCTGAGGCTCAGGCTGGTGGAAGGCCAGCAGCAGCCTGGCAGGGTAATGTGGTCTCTCTGCAAGCCGTGCCTCAGTGTGGCTATGATGGAAACAACCAGCATCTTACAGGATGGCTTTGAGCCTTCCCTAGGACTATTACCAGGTGTGTGGGTCTGGGTCTGGCACAGTGAGGAGGGTTGCTCTCATGACACTGCCTGCACTGGACCCATCCAGGGGAGTGGGGACAGCGTGGGACCCAGTGGAGGAGGGGGACAGTGTAGGAATCACTGGCCACGTTTCTGGCCAGCCCTCTCCCGATACGGTCTTAATCCCTCCTTGCAGGTGCTGATTTCCCCTGATCCCCCTGTTCCCAGGGCAGACTATATAGTTGCATTTCCCTATAGATGCTGATAAGATAAAAGCCTGGCCGTGTTCTAGCAGAAGAGAAGAAGGTTTAGGGGATGACAGGCTGCTGCAGGAGGAAGGGATGCAGATTCCCAGCTGCACGCTCCCGCCGCCGTGGCCGCCTTTGATGAGGGCTGTGATTGATGCTGTGTTTGGAGCAGGCAGTGACGCGCTGACCTTTCCCTGACGGGCTGAGCGGCTCTAATGATCTTGATGGAGCTGGCGATTTGTGTATTGGGTTTGATGTACAAGGCTTGACACGGCATGGAGAAATGGGACTAGAGTATGACTGACAGCCCATTTCCATTAAGGATCGTGAGGCACAGGCTGTTCTCTAGTCATTCCTTTCAGTGAGAATGCTTTGACGAATTATATTGTAGCAGAGAAGTTTTGCAGTTAAATACCATCCTTTTAATAGCTTCCAAGCAGTTAAAAACAGATGAGAATGAAGTAACTTGCAGGCCAGAAGGCTTATCACTAAAAAGACTGTCCAAATTATACACTTAATTAATATTTAGCGAATTGTTTTTACTCTGACTTTAATGTTGAGTCCTTAGGCAGATAAAACAATGCAGTGGCTTGCATCTGGGATTCTCTTTTTCAGTAATTCAGCTGTATAAAATTTCAAACCCTGGACTTCTTGCAGGCAACATTAAAACCTTTTAATCTCCATGAGTTGAGCTGTGTACAAATCACACCCTGGTTGGCACATTTCATGGGTGCTTGTGGCAAGAGTAATGAATTTCATGGTTTGTTATGAGCTACTAAAACCAACAGAAACATAGAAAGCCTGTTGTAATCTCAGCATATCATTCAAGGATGCAATTTATTCCTAAGTATGAACAAATGTCAAGCCATGATAACATGTTGCTATTACTAATTAAAACAAAGGGAAGAATAGCAAACATCTCCTGTCATGTGTGTGCAGTGCCAGGCTGTCTGGAGGACACTGGAGCTCCATCCAGCTTCAACCAGTGGGACAGCCAGGCTGGGAA
This sequence comes from Picathartes gymnocephalus, assembly GCA_013390045.1. NCBI lineage: Eukaryota > Metazoa > Chordata > Aves > Passeriformes > Picathartidae > Picathartes > Picathartes gymnocephalus. Next base: position 851,274 of record WEKY01051226.1, read on the forward strand.
CCTTGCCATTGCTTTAGACAGGATGACCCTCTCTGTGCATTCTAGGACGGGCACTGGGCCATGATCCTAAGAGGGCTGGGAAACCACCCAAGCTTAAATAGAGATGCCACTTTTCAGAATTTTATTGTTTCCTATGTTTTGGAGGGGTTTTTTTGAAATCAAGGTTGGCTTGATTGTAGCAGTCTTGTGGAGTTTGGGGTGTATTGAAACAGCACAGATGCTAGTCCATCTGCTGGCACTAGCTGGTTTTGTATCATCCAGGGCCACTTCTTTCTCTCAGGTATGAAATAAAAGCTCATTTGGGCACCTTTCTTCCCACTGCTCTGTTGGGAGATGAGGAGCCAGGTGCATTCCTTACCACGTCTGATCTCCCTGTGTCTGCAGATATAAATTTAAGACTTGGAGACATTGCAAAAGCCCCTTCTTGTTCATGACCCAGCATGCATGATTCCCTCCCTGACATCATAAGAGAGAATTGGCTGGATTCAAAAATGTGCTGAATTTACCAACTTCCTGTGCATTTAACACAGTTTGGGTGCAAGCAGCAAGCAGGTCTTTTCTCTTAGTTGGCAACAATCAGGCAACTGTGTCTCCTGGGTGGGAGTAGAAACATGGCCATCTCAGACCTTTGCTGGTGTCAGGGGAGTTTGGCCAGAGGTCTGTGCAGCCTTCCGGCACCTGACTGGAGCAGGGGCTCATGTGCTGCCAGCTAAAGTGAGGGAAGCACCAAAATCCTGCTGGTAGCCAGGAAAGATGGGCAGTCTGGTTTAAGGAGGTAAAAACCAGGCTTGTGTCACTTGTCCAGGACTGGACTGGCTCCGGACTCATCTCTGAGCATGGAGATGGTCAATCCCCCTGGTCCTGGTGGATGCACAGCTTTGGTGGTGGCGCCAGGCAGTGCATGACTGGTGCACAGGAGAGCTAAGGGACTTTTGACAAGAAATCCTCAGTATATAACCACTGACCCGAAACACCCTGTTAGACAGGTTTGAAGCCAAAAAATAAAATAAAAATCATCTGATGTGACAGCGACTCTGACAGCGTCAGGCAGTGAGAAGGGCAGCAGCGAGGGAGTCCTGAGCTGCTGCCAAGGCACATGTCAATGCAGACTTGCAGAGTTAGTTGGTTATCCTGAAAATACATAATCTCTTTTGTGTAAACGGAAAATTAATTTGTTGCTGATGAAGGGTTTAGATCTTTGGAAAACATACCACCAGATAAGCTGAAGATTTATGCACTTCCTTCGTAGCATATTTTCAGTGAACACTTTATTATTTGTAGAAAGGCCCCAAGAAAAAGATGTGATTACAAAAATAATTGTGTTGAGTTTATTTAGCTTAAATTACGATAGAGTGCTTTAATGAGGCTTTTGTAGACATCATTAAAGGACACTATTAAAAAGTCTTCAGATGAGAAGCCTATCAGGCTACAAAGGGGAGAAAACCACAGGAGCATCTGGATTGCTCACATTCAGTTACAAATTTGATTTCAACATATAAAAGTAAAAAACATATTAGTGCCGAGTGAAAGCTGGAGGCTATGAAAGCCTTATTGTGTTAAGCTCTAAAGCTTCTTACATTAAGGTGATTTTAAAAAAAGAGAGAGGAAGAGATAGTGATTGATGAAACCTCGTTGTTGGTGTGCTCTGTGTGCCATACCAGGGTGTGCAGTGCTGGGGTGGGGATGGTCGGTGGGTGAGGGTCCTTTTGGGGTGCCTTGACATGGAGGGGATTGGGGTACCAGGCAGTGATGCTCAGGAGCGTCAGCACAGTGTGCTGATCATCCCTGCATTTGTGTGGTTCAGTGCTGCCAGAGGAATGGGCAGCACAGCATGAGCTCATGGCCACACCTCACTGTCCAGCTCTGGCTGTGCACCAGAGGGTGCCAGCCAGGGTCAGGCCTGTCTCGCTGGGTGAGTCGGTAGGAAACATAGAAAACTGTCTCTAAAATCAGCTGCAGTGTGTATGGGCTGTACCTCCCCTTCTGCGTCAGCTACTGCTGGGCTCGATGGTGTTTTAAAAACTAAATTCTTCCTTGCAGACTGACAGCACAGATCCTTACCCATGGCTCTGCCAAAAATGAGTGGAAGGCAGCAGTGGTGACAGCCAGAGGAGTGGGTCTGTCATGGTTGGTCTCAGGCAGCAGCCATATGAAGGTACAAATGGCAGCCCTGAAGAAAAGTGGAGAAGGCCAAGTTTTGGGGTTAATGATCTGCATCTGATGTTGATCTCTCTGTCTCTCTGTCTATCCCATTTTTCTTTGAGATAAGGCATCCCTGCTTCTAGCATTGAGAACCATAGGGAAGCATTTGCTGCCTTGCTCAAAAAGAATAAAAGAAAAATGAAGCTCATCCTTATTTAAAGTCCTGACCTGTATTTCATGACTCAGATTCTCCAAGGAGCTTTCCCCATACCTTGGGCCCATCCTTCTGTGTCTCCTGAAGAGCCAGGCATTTGCCTGGGCAGAGTGGGGCTGTACCCTGCCACATAGGGTCATTTCCCTTCCCTATCACTAACAGCTTTTGCAGTCATCCTGCCTTTCCCATCCAGGGTTAGCAAAGCTGTGCCCTTTCCAGACTGTTGTTCTGCTGCTTATTACTGCCTTGTGCCCAGGGACCACACTGAGCTCATCCTATGCTAGCATTGGGATGGGAGCATTGGCTCTGCCAGTGGCGATTACTCTGCAAATTACAGGGTGAGTGTGGGAACAGAGCAGATAAAAAACACTGTAGTATGCAGTTCTGCATTTCTGTGGTCAGAAAGAGTGATGGGAAAGTAATTATGACATTATTATGCCTGTGGCTGTGAGCCAGGATGGGTTCAGTAGTGGTGGTGGGGACCTGCAACCCCCCTGGTCCAGGACAAGCTGGTGGTGTGTGCAGTACAAGGGATGGTCTGTGTCCTTGTGGGCAACATTTTGGGGTGGCAGAGTCTGAAGCCTCTTGTGACATCCCAAGGTAGCAGTGCTGTGCAGTGCCCTGCTATGCTGCAGCAGAGGATGCTCACTAAATTATTCAGAAAGGCAGTTTGATCTGACATTCATCAGGCTAGTAGCCCAGTGACCTTGAGGACACCAGTCTGCTGTTGCTGCTTGTGGCTCTGCTGTGCAGCCCATGGTCATGAGGAGAGTCAACATTGTCACGTGGAACCCTATTGATTGACAGACAATCAATACATCAAGGTGATAAAACACAGCATTTATGAAACATGGGGTCTTGCAATGATTTGTTAAATTAGCCATAGGTCTGAGTTTGTGCAAATGGCAGAAAGTTAAGAGTTGACTGAGTTTGGCTCTTTGTCATTAAAACTAGCAGCAAAGGGAAGAAAGATGGTGCTACATTTACAAGCAGAGCTGTCCGTCTCACACCCCTGCATTGAAGCAGGGGCTTCCTGCTCTTGTTCTTTCTTTATTTTAGTAGCTTTTTACTTCTGGTCATTTGCTTCATTGCAGGCAGTTGTCAGCATCCATCCTTGTAATGGTGCAAGTCCTTCACCTAACCTTTCATAATGTTCTCTACCGGCTCGGTATTCTCCTTGCTGCCTAATGAAACACCCATTTCACCTGCATAATGTGCAGAATCCGTCAAGAAATCTTGTGTGCCTTCTGGAGTTATTCCAACACATGACCTTTTCACAAGCCTCACAGTAGGTAACAGTAATATGGAGCAATTGCCAGTGAACAGGCAGTTTTCAAAGCAGGACGGCTGATTTCCATTTCCCTGAGACAGTTGTGTGTCCAAACATTACACAGCTTCTAATCTGATTTCTTGTCTCAGAAGAGGCTGTTAGTTGGATTTTGTGGATATTTAGATTTGCAAGTATTAGAACAAGAAGTCTGTCAGGAGGGATGACAATCAGAGATGCTGTTAGGAGACACAAAGCTCTTCTGCTCACAGCTAGCCCTGCAGCTAAAGTGTTACAGACATTGGTCTTTTACTAATCTTTTACTTCAGTTCGTGATTCTCGCACCCATTTTATCTTTGTGGATGAACTTAAGGTGGAAAGTTTGCAGTTCCTGGTGTGATCTCTTTGTGTGGATGATCAGTTGGCCAAGAAAGCCAAGCAGAGCTCACCTTTACGATGGTTGGTTGTGTGGGGATGACACTGCCACGTGCCCTGGGGTGGGATCATGTCAGCTGGTCCGGGGTGATTGAAGCTGCTGTAGATGGTGGCGCAGAGGGTGTTGTACAAGAAGTGTGGGTTTGGACACTCATGCCCTGCCAACCTTTCCCCTGAGGGCAACACTGGCTGATGGAGACCCTTGAAGCACAAATAGAGACTTTGCTCCAAAGTGTGTGCAGCTAAAGGGCCTTTCCTCCTTGAAAGCTAATGCAGATAAAGTCAGATATTTTTACTGATGTGTTGGGTGAAAATTAATGCCTACAGGACATGCCCTATGGAGCACGATGTGGTTTTGTGCCGTTTTAGCCCTGAGTCACTGCTGTGCGCTTTTAGGGTATACATTTGCAGGGAACACACATAATTTCTGCTCTACAGCATTTCTGCTCAACATTATCATTTCATAAGCAGGCTTCCTTATTTGCTTTTACCCAATTCAGTTATGTCTCATTCCCTTTGTGTTGTAATTAACATGTTCTGAGTTTAAGAGGAAAAGTAAATCATCTTGGGGCTATGACACATTAACGATAGAGAGGCAGGATTGACAGCCTGCCTGCAGTGCTGATTCAGGCTGGAAGGGGCAAAATGGGAAACTGGAGGATCAGGGAAGATTTTTCCTACAAGTTCTGTTGCTCTTTGTAGTTGGAGGAGTTGAAGGAGACCATCCTCAGCACTTCAGCCATCTCCAGCAGAAGCCCCTGCTCCATGAAAGGAAGGTCTGATCTGGCTGGATGCACTAAGAATCAGTGCTCCGCTCTTGAACTTGCTGCTCAGACTTAATATAAATGAAAAAAAAAAAAGAGTTCAGATCTCTGCACCTTCTTGGTTTGTCCCACTTGGCTGAGCAAGCTGGGGAGGCTCTGAGTGAGAGCTGGGCTGGTTAGTCCCAGCTGAAGATCTCATCCTTGAGATTTTGAGTGCAATTCCATGTAATTAGACCTAATTTATGAGCCTTAATAATAACAACAATTTAAGGCATTTGAGGCTGCAGAAAGACTCACAGCTGTAGTTTTCTGCATCCTTCTGTGTTCTGTAAACATAGCTAATATTGCCAAAATCAAGGGCTCTGAAATCTGGAGTCAGGCATCAAAAGTCAGAAGCGTGCAACAGAATGTTAAGGAAGCTTTCCAGTCTGACCAGTCACGAGACTCTCTGGCAGTCACACTCCCAAGGCCAGAGACTTTGACTTCTGGGACTGAAGTCCCTTCACGGCAGCAGCTCCATTGAGCCATCGAGAGCCCCACTTGGCTTCCCCACACACCCCAGTCACAGCCAGACCAGGTTTCCCATAGCAGAGTCTCAGTTGTCCTGTTCCATAAAGCCATTTTTTCCCGGAGCAGCAACACAGACACAGCCCGAGCTAGTGCCTCCGACAAGAACCTTCCAAGAAAGAAACTCCTGGGCCTTTATCTTCTTACAGAGTACCCAGGTGCAAGCCTTGCTCTTCCCCCCCCAAGTCGTCTTCGGCTCCTGCTCTCCTCTTCCTGTCCATCCACCTCACTAAAATCACTGGTCGTCATCTCCTTTGTTATCCAAGAGGTCGGCAATTCCCAGCTCCTGCAGTGTCTCTCATGGTCCATTCACCTGGCTGGCATCCCCCATCTTCATGTCCTTTGTTATCCCCAAAGGTTGGTAGTTCACGGCCTCTTGTCTCAGGGTCCCACCCAGAGTGCATTTCAATCTCCATCTCAATCTGCAGATTTCGAGCCCAGCTACTTGGACCAGCTGTATTCCTCAACAAGAAGCACTATGTGTTGGGAAAGTTTTATTTGCTTTCTGGGGTGTTTTTTGGTTTTGGTGGGTTGTTTTTTTTGGTTTTTTTG
>WEKY01051226.1:857272-928486 GCA_013390045.1 Picathartes gymnocephalus
TTGTTTGTTTTGTTTTTTGTTTTGTTTTGTTTTTTGGTTTTTTTGTTTGGGTTTTTTTTTTTTGAGTCCACAGAAACTAGTTTTTTGAATTTCACTCACTTTTTGCAAATGCTAAAAACTGAGAAGTACGCTGTCCTCCAGATGACTCGAATTACTCATTTGTGACCACCGAATTCCCAAACAACGGCCTTACAGAGCAGCAGAAGAGATTTGGCAGCGTAGCTCATTCTCTGCGTTTTCTTTTCCAAGGGGAAGGAAACACAGGGGAAAGAGGCTTAGCATCCCCGTTGAGGTGGTGTTTTCCTGGGGCTCGCAGTGCTCACCTGAGACACACATAGAAAGATGTGAATTGTTCATCTGTTGTGGCCGTGAGAGAGAAAATGTATTAAAATATGCAGTGACCAAAATGCCACGCTAATATCCTCACAATATTTAGCCCTGCTGGTCACAAACATGCTGCGTCTGAAAACCAGTAGGGAATCATAGCAAACTGCTGTAGAAGATAATTGAGAGGGCATCGAAAGCCAGGAGAAAAATGATACGGTGCTCGGAGCCAGCGGATCATTGCGTTAACAGCCCCCGTACCTAAGAAGCCGTGCCTGAAGTTTGACAGCAAGTTGAGGTTCGGTCAGCACCAAATAAGAAGGGAAGGATAATTAGTGTCTTCACACCATTCAATTTGGGCTGCTGGTGTGCAGCCAACTCTCCGAAACACGCAAGCGAGCGAGGATGATTTTTTTTTTTCCCTCTCCCATTGCCTAAGCAGCCTACAGGATTTATTGATTTCGAAGAGCGGGCTGATTTCCATGTAAATAAAGGGGCGGGTGGCCGGGCCGCGGCGCCGGTCCGGGTGGGATGCGGTGACTTTGGCTTGCTGACATCACTGCTCATTAACATGCAGGAGAGGAGAGCAATGCAACAGCAGAGCCCCGCGCCGCTCCCGCGCCGCCAATTATTCTCCATGGGCTGCATCGCTCCTCGTTAATGCCTTGCGCTCGGCGAGCAAATTGGACATCCTCTCGCCACCTCCGAGGGTCACTTAGCAAAAGGCAGGCTTGAGGGGGGAGCTGCTGGATTCATTCGGATTGGGAGCAGAGAGGGAGGCACCCTCTGGAGCCGGATTTCAAAGCGAGGCAATTGAAGCGAAAGCTTCAGACGCGGGGCAGGAATGGCACGTTTTTCCAGGGCAGGTTTCCTTCGGGAACGCGCCGCGGTCCCTGCGTGCCTGCTCTGAAAGGCTCCGACCAAAGCCCCGAGCGGCGGCCCCGCTGACGCCAGGCAGAGCCGGGAGCGAGGGATGCTTTATGGCACTGCGGTGCTCCGGCTGGTCCTGCGAGCAGCCCTCCAGCCCAGAGGCACCGGGCACAGCTAGGACAGCTGGGCAGCACGAGAGATTATTCCCTCCCGCGCTGTAATTGCCAGCGGGAACAGGTAAGGAGCTGCCTTTGGCCAGCGACTTCAAATTTGTCGTGAATTTTTAGAAAGGATAGAAAGTAGAAGGGAGGAGGAATTAGGAGCATTCCATGGATGCACGCAGCTGTGTGCTAACTTTGCTCAGTGTGCTGCTTGGTGGTGGTGTGCTGCGAAGGGCTGCGCTGTTTTTCCAGCCTTTGCTATTCTCTGTGTTTATGGATGTAAAAGGTTAGTTGTTAAATTGCATTTCTGCAGCTGCAGGACGTCAGGGAGAAATGCTGATGCTATTGTAATGGAGTTTTCGTTTCAAAACTAATCAGGAAGGCTCATCTGATTCTAATAGGAGTTAAAAAATCCTCATCTCTCAGTGTTAATTGTATTGCTCTGGTAAATGCAGCCCCTAGAAGCCTGGGGTCTCTGCACATTTTCTGAGCAGACTGCATGCAGGCAGGGGCTGTGAATGAGGACTTTGCCGTTCAGATGTTTATTTTGATGGTTTTGCCTTCGTGAGAATAGGAAGTTTTAAAGTAATAGTCTTTCTAAGCTCTTGTTGTTAATGCCAGAATGCCAAACTATAAACCAACCTAGAATTGCAACCTAGGGGTTATGTTTTTCAGTGCAATCTTTTCAAGTCCAATTTCCTTTTTTTTTTCTTGTCCCTTGAAGGAACATTTTAAGCAGATGTGACACAGACGTGACCTGTGACCGTGGAAGGATTTTAATCCAGTTACTCTTTGCTTTCTAGTCATGATTCCTTGGCGGTGCTAAACAGTGTTTGAATCTTTTCGAGCAGTTGAGGATTAGCGCTGGACAGAATAATGCCAAAATAATTATTTGCACCAGATGCAGTGTCATCCTTTCAGTTTTAACTCTCTTATCTTGTAACTTATCTGACTTATTTTCATTTGGCGATTATTTCGCCTGCTGTGGGAGCACTTACATGTCTCGCATCACTGCACTGTGTTTATAAGGGTGCCAGCTTGAGCCTATGATAAAGATTTGCGAAGTAAAACTGTCTGCAGCTAACAAGATTATATTTTGCTTCGTATTTTAATCTTCTCCCGTTGTGTGTTTTCCGCCAGCCAGACTCAGCTTAGCAGAATGACCCAGCCTTGCGCATTTGCTGTTGGCAGCCTGGCTCTGGCTCAGCCAGCACAGGCACGGATCAGGCTGGCAGTGTTTGCTTTCACATGCGGGTCAGTATTGCTTGCCTCAGGGAACACCGTCCGAGCCTTAACTTTTGAAATAATGATAATTTTCAGCCTCTGAGCGCTTTGCCTATCAGCCAGGTTTTTTCCTTTGGGATGTATGGCCTGGGAGATGCTTGGATTGCAGCATGGTTACTGATTCCCGTGGTTTCTGCATGTCATGCTGCAAATACAAACTGGTGAAGGCCCTTAAAATAGCACGTAGAGCCCCGAGGCAGGTCGCTGGGAACTCACTTAGCTTAGCTAGTCTGGAGTGATGGGCTCCAAGCCTGGAATGGGATGGGGGAAAGAGAGGGGCAGGAAGATTAATACTGCCTGTGGAGAGCCCAGTGTTATTTAAACTTGGGAAAACAATGAAGATCTGCATGCTGAACAGAGACAGGTTTCTCAGTGGACAGCTGGGTTTGGATTCACGGTGCTAGAACCCCAGGGTTGGAATTTTCATCTTCAGTTAAGAACAAAGCAGAAGGAACCTCCTGTGATACAGTACTGCATCTTGTTAGGCTGAAAAGCCACCCAATGCTATTATAAAAATCTGACAAGATAACCCTCAGGGTAGGGCAGGGCTTTGTCACACAGACCCACACTGGCTCTTGGATGGGGAGCCCAGAGGGAGAGTTCCTCAGGACCCTGCTGTGCCTGCTCCTCCACTATCTGCCCTGCCCCATCCCTGTCAGCCAGAAACCCCATTGGTCTCTGGGATCCTTGGGGTTGGGGTTCTCCTGCCCTGGAGGACACCAAACCCTCTCGAGTGTCCACAGCCCCTTCATCTATCCATCCTGTACCTTCTTCTGCCTTTTATAATCATGAGCTTGGTTTCAGCATTGTTTGCCCACCAGCTGCAGGGTTATTTCTGCTGCTGCTCAGCCTGTTCTTCTCTTCAACTTGTAAACCAGTGGTTTGAATTTCTTCTCCATGGCTGGGGAAAAATCTGTGGTTATTACTGTTTCTGTATGCTAAGAGCTGGACCTTTAAGGGGAAAAAAACCAACGCTAATATAAATATGCTGAGAGTAGCGGTAAGCCTGTGAGCTGGCAGGCTGCCTCCGTCGTCTTGGATGTGAGGGAGCAGCCTGTTGGATGCCTTTTCTCCTGGTAGCATGGCTGGGCAACAGGCTGAGGCTCACCGCAGCTTCTTCTGCCTCTTCTCTCTTTCCCCTTTGCTTGATCTGCAGCTCACAAGAGTGTAGCACTTTGTCCCCTTCTGTCCAACCTCTATTATGAAAAAAATTATTGAATATTCTGCAAAATATCCTGAGAGATCCAAGTTGAGAGTTCTCTTGAGAGCTGCTGAGTTATTAATATCCTTTAATTTAGCCATTTCATCTTTATGCATCAGAATTTTCACAGTTCGTGTCAGGGGTTGTGGCTCACGGGAGCAGCCTGGTAGTGTGGTTCAGGTCAAGAGGGTGTTTCAACACCCTGCTGCTCTTACCCAGCTCACGAGGAGAAACTGGAGCCAAGCAGGGACCTGTGTTCACTGCAGAGCACTGGGGTGCACCTGGGCTCTCCAAAATGCCCTGTGATGCACCCCAGATCCCCCCCTGTGGTTTAGGCACAGGCTGGAAAGGTTGGTCGTGTTTTCATTTTCATCCTGGGGTGTTGCTGCAAGGTCTAGCCACAGCTTTGCTCTGTGGTTCTTGTTTGCCTAAGAGGGCACCAGACAGATCAAATGACGAATCTGGGGGGTTTGTGCCTTGTGTTGTTTTGTCCTAATTTCTTGGTCTGCCTCTGATGTGCTGACGGTGTGTCTGCCATGTAGTGCCGAAGAGCACAGACAGCAGGATTGGGAGCAGCCTGGAGGCTGCCCCAGGCTGTGCCTCAGGGAAGCAGTGGTTTGGGGACAGGGCAGCGGGAACCCACGGGCAGCTGTTCTACCTGCTTCTGAAAGGGATGGTCCTGATTCATGATGGAAACAGAGCAAATGGAAAATCCTCAAAGACCGCTTTTGCTCATATTTGGCTGCAACTGGCAGTACTGGAGACAGTTGGTTTTTTATTCTTCTTTTTCTTAATTAAGCAAGAATAGCTTTTGCATTGGTAAAGAATGAGTTTTAAAAATAAAATTAGTCTCCAGCCTGAGGCTAAGCATGGACTAATCATCTAGAGAGGAGAATTTTTCCAGGAGTGGAAATGGGCTTAGTCATAAAAGCTTCAGTGCCATCCTGGATACCTTCACAACTGCTGCTGTTGGCACTGCAGGGGTCAAGGGGGAACTAACAAATAAAACAATGCTGTAAAGTTGACTTGCCGTGAGCAAATCAAGGGGGAAGACAAGAGAAAATGGATGGGAAAGTTGGAGATGGGTCTGATTTGCAACTCATCCATCCTCTTAGTGTTTCCCCACCTACAGTGAACGTCTATGGAGATGGGTGGCTACACGTGCTCTTGCTATGGCCTTTTGGGGACTTGTATGTATAGGATGCAACCACTTTAGTTGCTAGATTATTTCTCTCTTCCTTGGTTTCGTGGCATTACTGTTCTGCCAGCTCTGTTGCTACCACCTGATGTTGATCTATCAAACCAGCTGTTCCCACAACATGTTGTGCCAAGTGAGTGTTGGCATCCCTTGACTGTCCTTGCCGGCCACCAAGGGCACCTTGTCCTCAGACTTTGAATTCCTGCTGTTATAGGTACCCAGGTCTAATTCACCTCCTCCTTCTCCTACACCACAGTGGGCAGGTAAAAGCTTTTGCTAAGCTTCCTTTACAACCCTGGTAACACAGAGTCTTCGCAGTTCATTCCCGCTGGCAGTTTGGGGGTTTTTTTCTGCTGCAGTGACTGGAAGAGCTGGGAAGTTGCAGAAATGTTTTGTCTGGAGAGATGCCCCTTTGTCACTGAAATCCATGGGCCCTGGGGCAATGGGCAGCAGCTGGATGGGGGCTGCTGGGACTGTTTAGTTCAAAATACAGTGCTAGAGAAGTTGGAGAAGGAGGCAGAACTTCATCCTGAACTGTCTGAGCACAAAAGCTTAGGGGTCCTCTGGTATTTAGGAAGTCCATGGGGAAGCCACAGCTGGTTGTTCCTTGTGGTTGCTCCATGCCTCAGTTTCCCTGTGCTGGAGAAGAGCTGCTGGGCTCTCCCTATGGCAGTGAAGGACTGTTAATTTTTCCATTTAGGTAAATGTTTGCCTTGCCTGTGGGGGCTGGAGAAACGGGTCTGTATAGCTGGAGATCACTTGGGATGGGAAGATGCCTCATTAGCTCTTAATTGAGGGGAGAAGATAACAGGCACGGATATTAAAATACTCTTGTTAAGAGACTCAGGGGTCATACGAGCTGCCCCAAATCCTGAGCCTCTCCCTTTTCCAAGAAGTCTTGAGATTTTGTGATTTACTGCCTAGTGGCTGACCCAGAATCCTTATTGCAGTCAGAATGATGGCACGATGCCGGAAAGAGATCGCCCTGCCATGTATGTCTTAAGCCAAGTGAGAAGGGAATTGTCTGTCTGCATTTACACACCCCATCCGAGCAGAGCAGACAATTGCTTTTTTGAGGGATTCCAAATCTTGTATGTTAATGTGTGCACAAATGCATGCAAATCCTGTATTAGGGAGCACTGCAGAGGCATCGCATGGCCGTGCACGGCCATGGCATTCCTGCTTCTCGCTTTGTCTGGAGACAGAGCTGCTCCCTGATACAGCCCATTTATTTCCATCCCAGAAGAAACAAGTGAGAAGCAGAGATAAGCACCCGCTGGTGGGTGATAAGGGCTGTTTACCGAGTTCCTTCTTTGTCCGAGAGGAATTTTAACATTTCTGCCACAATTTTAAACTCTACCTTCATTCCTGCTGTTGCCGGGAGGCGTTGGGCTCTGCCCTTTCTCAGAATCTGCGGATCCCAGCCTGGGCAGGCTTTGCCTTGGTGCTGTTTGCTGTGTTATGTTCTGCATGCCCACCCACTAAACAGGAAGAGAAGAGCCCTGTGGCCAGGAGCTTTTCCTGCAGGCAGAGGTGTGCTGCCTTCAGCATCTTAGGGAGTCCCATCCTGCCTGTGCACCTCAAAGCCTGACACACAGGCTGTTCCCTGGGAGAGGCCAGCTTACCTGGCTCCTTTGCTGGAGCTCCACGCCACTGGCGAGGACCCCCTTTGCCTTGGTGACAGGCTGCCCTCCATCTCTCTTCCCTGACTTGTTAGCTCTGCTCCTGCTTTCCCTGTTTGGAGTCTGCTGGTTTTTCACAGCAGGGAGACCTCATCTCTCTTCAGAAAGCTGGGGTCAGGCTCAGCTCTCTCCAGAGCCTCTTGCACAGCACTAGTGTTTTCAGCGTGGTTTAGCTTTTTGTTGGTGCCATTTCTGAGATGAAAGGGCTGTGCAAGGCTCCAGAGATGGCAGGGGCTGTGCTTTGCTAACAGGGATGTACAAGGGACTGCCTCGTCCCAGAGACCTCGCGGGTCAATTGGTTTCATGTCAAGATCTGCGTAGGTGGATTGGCTTCTGCATCCCAAGCAAGAGGTACTTGGAAGCCAGGTTCTCTGCTTGGTGTGTTTGGTCCCGTTTTCTTCAGATTCCCATTGTGTGCCTGTTTTCATCTGTAGAGAGAAAAGACCTGGCATGGGGTGGTGGATCTATTTGCACCTTCCTCCTGGACCAGTGTGCGGGTAGGGATGTGACCGGGAATGGGTTTAAAGTCTTCTCTGAGGAGAGGACTTGCCCACTGTGCCAGGAGCACCACGTAAAAGCAGCCAATGCAAAATAAAACACATCCATCTTTTAACTTCGTTGGCCTTGAGGAGAAGAAGTTTTTCAGTCTGTTTCTGAGACGTTGCTGCTTTGTACCATGTGAAGTCAATTCAAGGCAGGCTCCTTTCCAGCTAAATCTGACACCAGGAAATGTTCTTTTTCTCCCCATTTGCTTCCCGCCGTCCTGGCCCCACTACAGGACAGCTCTGTGAGCAGCTCCGTGCTGAGCAGCCCTGCCGATGCTCCCCAGCCCGTGCCTCCTGCAGCAGCCTGGCTGCCGGCTGGCTCCCACTTGCCTTTCCTCCCTGTCCACAAGCTACAGCTGCTTCAAAGCTCCTTTATTCACTCTCCATGCTTAAAGCCAGTCATGCTGTCAGCCATCGTTGTTTCCTTCCCAGTGCTGATGATATCTCTGAGTCATCAGGGCAGGTTCTTCTCTGAGACAAGCTTACAGACCTGGGATGAGAACAAGATGGAAAGGCTCATGAATGAAGACGGGATTTCCAGACAGTGATTTGTGTTAATTTATTCTTACTAAAAAAACCCCAGCTGCCTGCGCTCTTCTCAAGTTGTGCAAGGCTGCACAGGCAGCCGAGGTTGTTGCTGAGGCTTTGGTGGTGGTGAGGCTTGGCCAGAACCAAGCTAATGGGTTTCCTTTTCGGGGAGGTGGCACCCCACGTGGGCTGCAGCTCCTTGTCCAGGGTAAGGTGTGTGACACACTGGTGTGCTGAGGCATCTGCAGGCTGTGCTGCACTTCGCGCGGTACTGACTAACGAGCTGCTGCTGGCAGGAGCAGCCAGGCAGGCTGCCAGCCATGGCCCTGCTCCTCTCCAACACCCACCAGCTCTCTGCTGTGGCAGCAGCACCCATGTTGTCACTGTGGTCACTGCAGGCTCAGGTGAGTGCTGACGTGCATTGTCTTGCTTTATGCTGCTCTGCTCTGAGTGCGGCAGGGGAAAATGGTTTTTTCAATTTCATCTTACATTTGAAATGTACATTCTGATATTAAATTTTTGCTATGGGGAATTATTTTTAATTATAGTGAGCTGAAAGATGATAAAATAAAGTTGAGTAAGTGAGACCTATGTGAAGAAGTCATGGAAACCTGATCGTAGAAGTGAAAAGACACTCCTAGGACACTGGGTATTGTTCCCATGAAACAACATATCCTAATGTAAAGAAAATTGTAATTAAAGCTGTTAATCATGTGCTTTTAAAGAGGTAGAAAAAGCTGAATATCTCATAGGCAGGATCTTGAATTTTGTGCAGTTTGCCCAGGGAACCCCATGCCTGGAGATGGTCAAGTTTTAATGGTGCAAAGTTGTCCTGGCTTGGGGACATCACTCCTGAGTAGATAGGCCACCTGTGTTGTTTTCATCCTTTGTGTTTCTGACCAGGGAAGCCACTCACCGGCAGTACTTGCTTGCCTGGGATAGGGCAGGGGGGAGGGTGGGGTAAAGCAGCTCCTTGACCCAGTCCTCAGACTCCTGGCTGTACGTGGTGTGATCTGGGGGCTGTGGGGGGATGGGAGTGATCTCTGAGGTCTAACTGATCATACATCTCGCCTATTCACTCTTTGACACTGTTATTACAAGTCCTGATTTATCTAATTTATTAAAAGCCAAGACCACTGATGCTTTCCTGCCATCTCCCATCTCCTGAAGGGGATGTACCTAGAATGGGAAGGAGGAAGAAGCTGGCTTTTTCCCCACCATAATGCTCATACTCCCAGTGGACTGTTGGGTTTGTCCCCCTTTGAAGTGCACGATCGATACCCCGAAAGTCAAAATTTGGTTAAGTCCTGAACTCCCTTAGAATAACTAACTCTAGTGCCAAATCTGGGGCTCTATGAATTATTCTTAACATCTTGTTGCCCATTAAGCTACTTTTAATTGTATTATGAAATGAGACGGAAACAGCAGCGATACCAATGACTTTGCTGAGGCAGAGTACCCCTTCCACACCCTTCCACAGTAGCTGATTAATTAAAGTATTCACATGAAATGGTACCTTGATCATTTTTTAAGGAAACAGCCAGAGGTGATGCCGAGACTCCGTGACTGGACGCAAACCAGACACTGGAGTGTGTGGGGGTTGCTGTGTGGTTTAGATCTGATGAAAGGCAGGAAATGGGAAAATCTGGCAAATCTCCCTGGCTTGACTTAACGGAGCCTCTTGACTTTTGCTGGAGTGCATTTTTTGTGCTGTAATGGCCAAGTGGAAATTTAGATTTGAAGCTGGATCCAAGCCCTGCTATGCTTAACTGGGTTGTACACAACAGTGAAAGAGAAGGAAAGGTGTTTAAAAATTCCAGCCCCTGGGTTTAGCTATTGCTTCCCTTTGAATTTCTTTGCTTTACCGCAGAGCAGAGAAACCTGCAATGGCAACTGTAAATTTTCCCTTGATTTTGTGTGGTACCTTATTATTTCTGAGATGTCTCCCTTCTGCTACCCAAGTGAAACCTTATCTCATTCCTCAGAAGTCAGTGGTGCTTCATTAGTGCAAATTAATTCAGAATCCTGTGTGGTTGCCTTAAAATAGATACCATTGACCCAGCCTGTGGAAGAGCATTGAGTTTTCAGAAATAGAAGCCAATTTATCAGCATTCCCTTTAACCTCTTTTTCTTTGTCAGGGGATGTTTTCAGCCAGGTTTGTCCTTCACTGTTACCGTGGTGAAGGGGTGCGATGATTAGAGGGATGAAACACCTGTCCTGTGAGGAAATGCTGAGACAATTGGGATTGTTCAGCCTGGAGAAGAGGAGGCTCTGTGGTGACCTTATCAGCCTTTCAGTACCCGAAGGAGCCTACAGGATTGCTGGAGGGGGACTTTTTACAAGGGCATATAGTGATAGGACAAGGGGAACGGATTTAAACTGTAACAGAGGAGGTTTAGATTGGATATCAGAAAGGCATTATTTACTGTGAGAGGGGTGAGGCCCTGGCACAGATTGCCTGGAGAACTTGCAGGTGTCCCATCCCTTGAAGTGTTCAAGAGCTGGATGGAGCTCTGGGCAACCTGGCCTAGTGGAAGGTGTCCCTGCCCATTGCAGGGGATGCTGGAACTCAATCATCTTTAAGGTTCCTTTCAACCCAAACCATTCTATGAGTCTTTACTGTCCTTGCAGCCCTGCAGATAAAAGCTGAGGTTCAAGTCTGTGAAGAAAACCTGTCACAGACCACAAGCTGCAGGAACAGCACCTTTAAAGAAGTGTTGAGAACAACTGATACTTGCAGTGAATTAAGCTAATGGCTGTTGAATTGCAACCTGTGGGCTGTTCTTTCCGTTCTTGTGCTTTCCTCCCTGTGCTGCTGAGCTGTGGCGTGTGCCACCGAGCCAGGTGGTTAAGATTCCATTGCAGCGTGGGTTTTGTAGCCTCCCTTAATTTAATTTAGCTTTATGTGTTCAGACTATAATCGATTTTTATGCTACTTTAATAAGCAAATATATGCTATCAGCATGCTAAAGAGACTTGTCATTCACAGCTTTTAAGTCAGTCCACCATTTCCCATTTTAGCAAAGTGCTCAGTTGTCCTAAATTCAGTAATGACTCTGCAATTCTGGCTGGCAAGTCAACGCCCACCATGCATGGCCTGTGCCTGTGCTGGCCCCTGAAAATACTCTTTGTGGTGCAGTAAAGGGACAAGCAATTGCATATCCACAAACATTGGGCAGTCTGACTCAGATGGATTGCCAAGTGTTGTTACAGCAAATATGGACTTTTATTTCTTCCTCTTAAGAGAGACAAATCCTGTTAGAAAATGCCTGAGCATAAGCAAGGGTTGAGTTTAATCTCTGCAGGCTAGCAACTGGCAGGAATCACTCTTATTTAAAGCACTGCTCACCAGGGCATCTCTTTTTCTCTCTGCTCACCTTACAGGAAGATTTGCCTTCACTGTAAGTGCTCCCAGGAAGAGCACATTGTAACAGTTATGCCTCTGGAGATGGAGAAGACAGTCACGAAGCTCATGTTTGACTTCCAGAGGAATTCAACTTCTGACGATGACTCAGGCTGTGCTTTGGAGGAGTACGCCTGGGTCCCCCCCGGCCTGAAGCCTGAGCAGGTAATGATGACACCACCCAGTTACCAGAGAATAGTTGGTTTTGCCGGTTCTTTGGAAATAGTTTCCCTTATTTTTATTCTAGGGGTGGGAGCACTTGTAACATATGGTTGTTTCTGGGTGCACTAGAGAGTCTTGCAGGGACAGGTCTGGTCTGAATGCACAAACGGAACAAAATAGACATGTGATCCTTGCAGGACCTATGGTTTTCTCTGTCTGTGGATGTAATTGAGAGGGAGGAAACAAAATACGTCCAGGATGGGATTTCTTGTGGTTGTGCAAGGGAAAAGATGTATCTAATGTTTCACTGGGAAAAAAGCAATGGACTTCAGTGTTTCCCAGGGGCTCAGTACTTGTGTTCTGCCCTGCTGGACTGCTCCTCTCTGTGGTGAGTCCAGGGCAGACAGTCGAAGCTGGTAGATGACTCTGAAAAATGGGCCAAAAGCTTTGTGGTTTGGGTTTTTCAAGCATGATGTTTATGCCTTACTGGAAGGAATAGCTTAAAGCTCAAGTCTCTTGGTGCAGGATTGAGTGGGTTTGATTAGACCTCAGTGTGCTGTCTGTGTGGAGCATGTGTTAATTCTGCTCCTTCCAGTTTACATCATTCCTTTGATTTTTATGCTGGTCTTTCATATGTTCATCTCAGAACTTCATTTGCAGTGGAGATTGCAAAATGAACCTAGCCTTGATAATTGCAGTATGATATGATATGGCAATAATTTTAAATTATGTAAGGAAGCTGGGAGAGGGTGGAAGGCTTTCATTCGTACTGCCATAGTTGCTGTCCTTAAGTACTGTGTTTTCCTGTGCTTTTATTCAGGCTGGCTTAGGAATTTCCTGAAATATTTTGGCACCACCCGTAGGCTGTAAATATTATCTGTCTGATTAGAGAAAATCCAGTTGTTTGGTGTCTTGTTTTTCCTTTCCCTTGTCTTTGTAAGCCTCACTCAGTGCTCACTTGAAGCTCTACAGCACCACGTGTTTCATTTGGTGCCATCCAGCCGTGCAAATGAGGCAGCAACCTTGTTTCCTGTCACCTTCCTTATGTTAGAGGCTCACTTTTTGCCTCCCTGGAGGTGCAGGTCGTGGTGTGTGGAGAAATGCAGATGGTTCTGAAGTAGCTCTGCTGTCCTTCATGCTGTGGCAACATGAACTAGTTGAGTTTGGGGGGTCCCGTTGGAGACCATACCCAAGCTGGTGCCACCTGCTCTCACTGCTGTTTTCTGACCAGGCGTGTCAGCAGCTTCTGGAGCCCAAGCTGGCCTATGCTCCTGTAGCTTTGGGTGGAAATACAGGTATTTAGTGACAGGTGGCACCTGACCAGGTAGACATGGTCTCTAATGAGTACATGGGCAGTGGTTGAAACCCACTTTCAGCATGGTGGTGACATACTCCAGGAGACTCGTGTGCTTCTTTAATCCCTTAGGTACTCTTTAAGTGTGGCATCAGGGACTTTGGGATGTTCAGGAGGAAATAGAAATCTATTAGCTCTACCGGTAGCTACTGACATCTCTTGCATTACTCAGGTTAATGTATTTTTAGGTTCTTCCAGCATCTATTTCTTGCAGAGGTCATGGTGCTCCTCAGTCTGAACACTCATTTTCTCACTACACTTCGCAGTCTGCATCACTGGGCCTTTCAGCAAATTTGCCACTTCAGACCTGTCTCTAATCACCATGGAGATGAAGAGCAGCCATAAGCAGAGCCAGAGACAGGCCCTGAAATCCATCCAGCAGAGCTCATCCGCCAGCCTTTTAATGACTTGTCACGTGTTAAATGAGCCACTAAGATGACAAAAGCAACCTGTGACTTCCCTGGGCTGTGCAAGAGCCACACTGCAGGGCTGGGGTTTGTCCCTGGGTGAAGAGCAGCACCCTGAATTTCATGCAATCAGTAGAATGGTTGTCCCATGGCCAGGGATGCCCCATAGTGCAAGAGGGGCCATTTACCTCTCATGGGGGTAGGAGATGCCTCTGCAGCAACTCACTGAGGCCATGTAAGTCTGCAGACAGATGTGTGGCTTTTTGGTCAATGAGTCAGGTGTGTGCACGTGATGTGGAGCCTCTGCAAGGCTGGTGCCTGCCATGGAGCAGCTGGTGAGCTCTTCTCTGGCTGAGGGTACTGCTGTCAGGCTGGGCTGAAAATACAGATTAACAGGCAGGGAATTTTTCTTTGCCTTCTGCTGTTTTGCTGTTGTATTTTTTTGGACGTGAAGCAGATTAAATGAAACAACTTTTTCCGCAATATTCTGCTTTATTAAAATCTCTATGTAGTATATGAACTGGGGAGGTAAGTGTTCCCCTGAAAGACTAATGCAATTTTCTTATTTTGCTTGGACGACAGCCTTCCTACCTCGCTTTTCTTGGGAGACAGCGCTCACATCTCACTCAGCACAGTAATTTACAGGATTTCAGTGGGGAGGAGTTGGCCTGCAAACATGACATCGTTTTTTGGCAGTGTCCACAGGTCATTTCAGTATTTGGAGAGTCCCTTCAATGTAAATCTTAAATTACTGTAATCTAGAGGGGAATCGATTCAAACCTATAAGGTCTCACTGTATTCCTGGACACTAACGCAGGCATCAGCTGGTCTGTGGTACCTGTCACTAAGTGAAAATCATGTTGGTTACTCAGTGCCCAGTACTGAAGACAAAAAAAGCATTGGTCCAGTGTTCAGAGGTACTGATCCAAACATTGTAATGAGGAGTGGAGCTGGAAGTTATCCATTATATTATGGATTGTCAGTGTGTAAAACTACAAAGGGCTTTACTCAAAAGCCATAAATGCAATATATTTCTAATTGTGTTTATTACACAGGGATTAGGATAGTAATTTAAAAATTGATAGCACCCCTGCATTAAGGGATGATAAAATTTTTTCTGCTAAACCAACTGAAATGCATGACATGTCTGCTCAAGAAAGACAGGTATGAACTGGAAGAGCACTGGAAATGTTATTTCATTGAGGAGCCTACAAGAGCTTAGTTTGTCTAGCCTAGTAAATTCATTAGAATTGTTCATTAGAGCAACTGTTCATTAAAATTGTTCTTCCTCTTGTTCATTAGAGGGGGAAGAGCAGTTATCCAAGCTCCAACTTTAGCCCAAGAATGTAGACTTAAACTGTCTCCAGATGCATTCAGGCAGGAAACTGGAAGAGGTTTGAAACCATCAGAGATGTAAGGCTCACCAACAACCTGCCAGCTGGGAGAGCAACAGGTAAAAACCCAGGAATGAGCTCCATGAATTACAATGTGATAAGGAAATAGGGCTTCTTGTAGTAGCAATCAGCTACACAGAATGGTCAGGAGATTTCTGTGGGGTCTAATCCCACTTGGATTGGACTTCAATGAGAAGTTGTCTTATGGCAGAAGAGGAACTTCTCTTGTGGAAGGTAGGGATGCAGATGGGAATGGCAGAGGTGGCCGTACAGAAGCAGGGGACATGGGCTTTGAGAAATGCTCTTTTCTTCTGCCTGCAGTTAAAGAATAAAGAAATAAGTGTCAATGTCTTGATATGGGCAAACACCTATGGAAGTGTGTCCTCAGCAAAGCAAAACCCCACACTGAGCCTGGCTGCAGTTGGAGGAAGACATCTTTGGGACCTGGTTTGTCTGCTGGGGCTCGCAGTCTGACAGCTGATCCTCCTTGCGCTTGACGTGAATTTGAGGGCAGATGCTTGAAAATAAGTCCTCTTGTGATGTGTTTTTCACATTTTTAGGCAAGGCATGTGTAAATACATGTGAATGTGCAGCCTTGAATTCCTTGGGCCTGTGGTTTGAAGAAATCCAAAGGGCTTATGACATGCCACTTTGAATTTCTGAATACAAGGGATTTTTTAGGATTTCTATCTTTATTGCGTCTCAGTAATAGGAACAGCTGGCTATGGGCAGAAATTTCCAATTAAATAAAAGATGGGTCTCTACTACAGCCTCGGTGTGGCTTTTTGTATGGCGCTGGCATGCCAATGTCTGAGAACCTTGCATGTGCCATAAGAACTTAATTCCCTCTTGTCAACACAGTTGCTCCAGTTGAGTCCCTTAAAAAGTTATGAAAAATCTCATCTGAGCTAAAATTAGCAGCATGAAGGTTCAGGGGACCATTTTTCTCTAAGGCAACCATTGAAACTTGGACCTCGAGAGCTTTGCAGTGGTGTGAAACTTGTAGCTGTCACAGGGAATTTATTCAGGGGCTAACATACATGTTAATCCCTCTTCTGGATCTTTTGCAAGACCTGTTGCAAGGACTTGAGTTATAAAACCTCCAAGTTTCATCAGTTGCTGTTCAGGTCACAAAGTGAGGAAAGGAGAACAGAGATGAACCTACACTGAACATGCATTTACACCTTACATAAAGATTTTCACCATCCTGGTGAGGTAGGAAGTACGTTATCTGGGCCAGGCATCTCTGGGGGACGTGTGCCTCACTTGTGCCTGTGTGTCACAGTCATTGTACCATCTTGTTCTTTCTTGAGCCTTCTGAGTTCAGCAAACTGTTTCACTCCTCAAGAGACTGAAGTCTTGAATGCGGCAAGGAAGGAGTAAAACAGACCAAAGCGACTTTGTGCCCCAAATCTGTGTAGTAATGGGGAGCAGACAAGCTAATTTACGACCTGGTGGAGGAAGGGCAGAAGGCCCATGAAGAGCTTGACGTTCCTGGTAGATCCTGATCCTGAGAGCAGAGTTGGATGGGTGGAAAGCTGAGGGCCCTGAGGAAAAGCTATTACTCGGTACCCTGCTCCCAGGAGCTGCAGCTGCCTTTCATTTTGCCCCCTTACACATGTGCACGCTGGAGTATTTCACCCAAAAGCTGCATTTCAGCACATTTTGAAAAGCTCTCCAGTTTCACTTTGAGGTAGCGCTAAGTCCATCACCTCTCCAGTGAACTCTCTCAGTATCTAAATAGCCCGGCAGTTAGCGGCTCTTATTTCAAGGCTGGAGCTGTCTAAATCCAGCCTCCAGGCATCAGACTGTGCGAATGCTTCCCAGCTGTTGGATGGAGCAGCAGTCCCGCTTATTCTTCCTGTGATGCCAGTGCTGCCTGACTTGGCGGCAGCTGGGGTGGGGTAGGAGGTCCTGGAGCTGTTCCCCTGCCCTGGAGCAGAGTGGGTGGAGAAGTGTGAGCGCATCCCATGCTGCAAAAAAGTCCGTGGCAAAGCTATGTGTCTGGACTTTTGCTCCGTTTCTGTATCCTGTGGTGTTGTCCTGATCGTGGTGAGCCAATGGAAGCTGTTAAAATTACTTTATCCTTCAACAATCTTATTATTAGGGAGGGAATCAGCAACTTTTGGTGGGTCATGGAAACCAAACCACTCACCTGGCATGGTTTGCTTGATTCTGAAATTTGAGGAAGATATGCGGAGATCAGCAGAGGTGAGAGGGAGGAGCAGGGAGTGGAAAAGGAAGCTGCAAAACCCTGGGCTACCCAACAGAAACGTCTCCTGGAGCTTTATTCCAGTGTGTAATTACAGCTTTTCTGTGTTGCAGAGTTATGCTAGTGTGCTACCCCATGCCTTAGAAATCCATGAGCATGTTATGTGGGATACCCAGGGGAATAATCAGTGATGATCATGCAGGAGATGATCATTATCATTCCTGGTGCTCCAGGGGACCCTGAGCCCTGCATGGACCTCACAGCACAGACTGCTCTCGATGCTGTTGAAAGCACTGATCTGGCTCTTTTTAATCCAAATTCAATTTCTGCTTAAAAAAAGAAAAATCATGTCGTAGACTTTCACACGTCTAAAACGTGTGGACGTAGGGCCTTCATTCAAATGTTGCTCTTTGATGCCAGCAGGAAGCAGCGCTTCCGCGGGATCTCCTACAGACCGAGAGCTGCTCCAAAGGCTTGGCAGGAATGGATGTCGTTCTCAACTGGGGAGCAGCAGCGCTCAGACGCCTCAGCTGCCGTTAGCCGTGGGAGAGGAGCGTGCGGAAAGCCGCAGAGCGTGCCAGAACAAATAGCACTTAGAAAAATGATTTTTCCTTTGTTCCCTGCCTTTGTCCCTCTGACTTAGGAGCGGGTTTCCAAGAGCAAACCCAGCGTTGCGGGATGCCGGACTGCCCGGCGCCAGGGGTTGCATCTGCCTCCCACTGCTGCGTACCGGCACGTGGGTGCTCACAGATCTGGGGGTGATGCAGGGCTGCCCCCAGCCGGGGCTTTGGGCTCTCAGGGGCCACTCTGGATCCCTGCAGGGTGTGCATGCCTGCCTGCATCCCCATGCTTGGCAGAGCCAGACAGCAGTTCCCACTCTTAATTTCAGAGCATCTGGTCCTGCTGTAAGGATTGTTTTGCTTCAAAAAATAAATCAGTGCTTTGTATCCTAATAGCCTTGGAAAAGGAGGACATGCCAGACTCGGGCCAAAGCACACTGAACTCGTTTTCCAGGCTCACACGCGCTGTCATCTGTGGAGCCTGTGTGTGAGTTGACATGTACGAGCATTTGCGATGTTTTGCAGACATTGGGAAAGTTATTTGCATATGGTTTGTTTGGGATTTTTTTCCCCTTGCTTTTCCAAGGGAGGCCAGCAGGAATGAGAGACATACAAAAGCATCAGGTTTGTTTCTCTGTCAATTTTAAGTGCTCAGTGCAAGGGATCATTAAAGCCTGACGTGTGCTGTTCAGAAGCCGGCACTGGGGAGGAGCAGCCCTGCTCGCCCGGGCCAGCACAGGCTTGTCAGAGCCACTGGCTGCCTTCTTCTCTCAGCAGCCAAATCCCGTGGGAGTTTGCACGCAGCAGTGAGCCAGGAGAAGGGGCCGCAACTGAACGCACACACATCAATGTGCCACCAGCTCCCTGTGCTGCCATGGGACATCCCTGAGTGTCTTGGAATGGGCTGCCAGGGCTCTGGTACCCTGGCATGTTCCCAGTGGAAATGGTGCTGTCCTGGGCATGGCGGGGGGACGTTGGGGCATGATGTGCCTGTATTTTGAACAGACTCCACTGTGTGTGATGATTTACTGTGCTGTGCCTCAGTGGTGGCTGACTCACCAACCCTTTTTGAGGACATCTGTGTTTAGGCACCCTACTGCACACAGGCCAGCACGTCCTGCCCTCACAGGGCTCTTTGCAAAAGCCTTGCAGTTGGTTTTGCAGTTTGTTTGGTTTCATGAGAGCCAGGCGGGATTGCCCAGCTGGCTGTGCTGAAGCTGTGAGGGCTGAGCAAGTCGGCACCCGTGCCAGGACACTGTGTGCTCCTTTGTAGTCCATCCCAGCCATACAGTCATCCCAAACAGCCCGGTTTGATGGGTGCTTTAGGAAGGGGTGTTGTGCTCAGGGCGAGTACAACCAAATGCTACTTCCCAACAGCAATTTGTGGCATAAGAAACATGGTATTTCCCCTCCACCTCCTTTATTTCATTGATCAAAGAGATCCTTCATCAATAGCTTGAATTTACAGGATGTTTGCAAACTTTTCCTTCTAGGAGGTGTAAGGCTTTGCTCACAGATATGCTCATGTGGGTTTTGTCTTTGGTCACCCTGGGACCGCCAGGACAAGCTGCAGTCCTGCCTTTATTTAGAAGGCCAGGGTAGGTTTGTAAACTGTCAAAGTTAAACTGGAAACATACCCCAAACCTAAGAAGACCACAAAACACAAAGGCATTTGTAAACTAATGTAATTACTTTCCTCAGTGCCTTTGAATAAAGTTGGCTCCAGTTTAAAGGCTTTTTCCTACCCTGTTTTTACATTATGTTCTTTCCTTTCTCCTGGTTTATTTCTTTTTTCATTTCTACCTCCCCCTCCTCCCTTTTAGCATCAAGCAGATGTTAATTTCCAAAATGCGTATCAGTTTTTGTTAGCAAAACTTGGTGTTTGTACATTTTCCTTTTGAAGGTGAGAATAACACCTAGGGAATCTGCTGTGCCAGGTTCTGGTAGCATGGAGCTTGTCTGAGAGACCTGCATGAGGCAGGATGGGGCTTGTCCAGCTGGCCAGTATCCCATGGCACCTAGCACCCACAGCTGTCCCCATGTCCAGTGCACTGGCCAGACCATCCCCGTGGCATCTACAACCTCGTGATGTTATCTGAAGCCTTATTTTAACTCAGCGGGATGTTTTCCAGACTCCTTTGGGATTTCTCTCATCCAGATGTAAGCAGAAGTCAGAGTGAAGTGGGACAAGTGGGGAAACTGTGGATGAAACCTAATCCAGTCCCACAAGTGGCTCCTGTGTGTTAATGATGCTTGTTGGGATAATGATGGGCAGAGCAGATCTGTTGCGAGGGGAAAAAAGGAGGATGCAGAGCTGCTGTGTTGTACAGCAGAAGTATTTAATAATAAAATAGTTACAGATACTGCACAGTTTAAAGAGGAAATGTTATCTCTCCAGGGTCATTGCCCTCACTGTTATCCTTATCTGGGTGCAACTCCTGTTGCAGAGCCTGTAAGGGCAGTGAGGAGCCATCAGCCAGCCCTGGCCCTGCAAGGCTCACAAGCTACAAGGCTTGTGCATGCTGCAACACAGAGCTGGATGGAGGAGGAGTTACTTTAGCATAAAACAGTGACCTTTTGTACAAAAGCAAAGTGCAGACTGAGCAGTTTTAGTTTTCCAGCAAGTTAACACTTTCTGTAGGCTTTTTCCCTGACTAGCCAGATTGATCTAAGAATCCCCTTCTCCTTCTTTATTTTTGAGCATCACACAGGCCTGTGCCGGCCCAGCTGCCAGCTGCTCCCCTGCCAGGTCAGAAATGCTGTTGGCAGCCAGCTGGGCACAGAGGCAGGGACACTGGCAGCCTGCGACCCTGTCCCTCCCAGTCTTGGGGGGTCTTACACAAGGAGCTGGGTTCATGCCATGGGAACAGGTGATGGGTAAGAGAGTGTTATATGCACAGGCCTGGCCTAATGTCAGCCTGGTCAAGGGGTGTCCTGTTCTTCATCTGCCCTCTGGATGGATCTCTTGGGGTAGAAGTGATGTCCCAGGTGAAAGGATCTGTGCATCCCTCTGGTTCAAGTTTTTCCCCAGAAGGGGATGGTGGCTCGAGAAAGCCATTGGTAGGCGTAAGGATTTTCTCCCCATGAGATGTTCCACAGGCACTGGACAAGGATTGGCAGCTGCCTCTGCTCCATCCTCTCCATGAGCACTCCTGTAGAAGGTCCCCTTGGCTGATGTGGATCCAAAGCAAACCCTTTCAGGTTATTTCAGGCAACAGAACACAGGTTGAAACTTGTTGTATTTATTTTGTTTTGCTTCTCAAACCAAATTGCCCATCCCTGCCAAGCTATGTTGCTGGTGTGATGGAACCAGTTCCTGCAGACCTGCTGAGACTAAATAGAAAACTTCCCAGCGGAAGCAGGAGCAGAGCTGGGCACGTACGTCCTGCTGGAGTGTGCTCTGGGAAGGCAGCACTGAGGCAGCTGAAGGAAGAGCTCCCATCCTTGCTTTTTGCCCAGGGTGAGCGTCTTGGGGCTCGTTGCTTTAGTAATTTGGCAGGTCTTCAAAAAAAAAGTAATTTATTGTCTCCACCAACTTCAAGGACTGGGTGGGCAAAAAAACTTCATTACAAGAAATCCAAACAGAAGCTAACCAATGTGAGCACAGGGCAGAGCAAGCAGCCTCTCCACACATGGGGAATTTGGCAGGAGAAGCCAGCAGGAGTGTGTGACGGCCGGGCAGGCACAGTGTGGCAGTGTGGAAGCCTGGCAGCCCAGGAAAGGGTATGGTGTGGCAGCTGGGACATTGCCGGGAGATTTTCAACAGCAAACTCTGCTACAGACTTGCTGCATGAACTTAGGGAACTCATTTAACATCGTAATGCTGCAATTAGTCCTTTGCAAGGTATACATTTGCTACCTTGTGTAGCATGTCATAAGAATTTTAGTGTTTTTAATGTGCTTTGATGTCCCCGGATGAAGGATGCTCTATAAATGCAAAGTAAGTATTCTAATGTACGTAGTTTGTTTTCTTTTTAACATAAAAAAATACTTCACAGCCATTCTTTCTTTGACAGTTTCCATAGCTGGTGGGTCTGTTTCTGCTGTGCCTTAGCAAAACAAATTTAGGGTTTTGCAGTGGCATATGCTCAGCATGTTCCTCGGCTTTGTGACACGAGCAGTTCCCTTGTCATCAGCACTGTGGAGTTGTGTGTGGAAATCTGCTAAAATCTCCCTTTCTGGAAAACCTGATGATGGGGAAAGGTGGATGGTGACATCAGTTTGGGGAGGAACCATAAATTGAGAAAATCATTGGAGCAGCTCTTGCTCACAGGTAGTTCTGAATGAGAACAGGGAGTAAGATGAATGCAGAGCAATTATTCCTGAATAAAGCTATGTTTGGATGGTTATTCTGGAATAAAAGGGTATTTCCTCCTGTAGAAGGTAACTAACTGCGTGTGAACCACCCCCATCAGCCTGCCAGCCCATGGGTGAGCTCCTCTGCCAGCCAGCCCTGTGTGACCAGCCCATGTCCCCCCTCCTCCCAGTGACCCACAGCAGCTTGTCATCTGCAGATGCTGTGGGGCTGTGCAGGCAGAGAGGGCTTCTCTGGAGACAACTGGCCCAGGTGGTGCTTTCTAGGCCAAAGTCCAAAGCATACAGTGAGGGAAAAAGCTGATCAGAAACTACTGCAAAGGAAGTGTTGTTTGGGAAAAGCCCTATGAAAGCTGCATGCAGTGCAGCCACTCCAAAATGAATTGCTGGTAGCTGAGGGAGCATCTCGAGGCTAATCCCACCATGGCAAAGGCAGAAAGCTGTACACACTGGGAGAATAGCCTGCATCTCTCTAGCCAAGAGCAGATTTAAGGAAGCCAGCCAGCCCTCTGCTTCTGCCCAAGCATACAGAGGCATCTGGGGCCGCAGAGAATCCCAGTCCCAGCTGAGCTTTCCCTTACCTTTACCTTCTCCTGATTCTTCCCAAGCTGTTCAATGTCACAGTGACCATTTCGGAGCAGATCCTCAGACAGGGAGTCCCCTCCCGTTGCTGACCCGGCCCTTGAGTGCACATCCCAGGTGTGGCAGTCGGAGGAGAGATGCTGGGGTTCAGGGTGTGCTTCCTCTCCGGGCTGCACTGCGCTCCCAGCGTCGGGCACGCTGTTCCTCAGCCTTTTTAATAGCTGATTTTAATTACATGCTCTGAGACGAAAGAGAAAAACTAAGCCTTCCAACAGATTTTATCTGCTGTTTATTTCCACAAATTGCTGCAGAAAAAAGCCCAGAGGGGTTTGATGGAGGTGGAGGCTGAGATAGCCAGCAACACGGAGACTGCCGGGGCGCAGCCTTTTTAAGCTCCCTGCCGAGGCAGGTGCTGACACATCCCCGCAGCCGGCGCAATGCTCACGCTATGGAGGCTGACCGAGCAAACGGTAACGTGCCCACCTCGCCAGGGCTGCCACCCCTCTTCCTTGGAGGGCAAAAGATAACAAAACCAAAGCAGCTCCTGGCTGTGTTTCCCTGCTGAAAATCTTTGGGAAGACCCAGCGGTTGCTGCCTCAGTGGGTGGCTGCTGGCTGGGCACAGGGGCACGGGCTCGACCAGGGAAGCCCACTGCAGTCCCCTCTCTTGCTCCGTAGGTGCACCAGTACTACAGCTGCCTGCCCGAGGACAAGGTTCCCTATGTCAACAGCCCGGGAGAAAAATCTCGCATAAAGCAACTTCTTCACCAGCTGCCACCGCATGACAATGAGGTCAGTACCCAGAAAATGTCCTTGGACATCAGCAGGGCTGCAGATGGGGAGTGGATGCCCCTCCTGGGGTTGCCTGTGGAAAGTGTGGCTTTCCTTTCTCAACTCCTTTTGCTTTTCAAGGGGGTTTACTTGAATTTCGTTCATGTTGCTATTTAAGTTGCTATATTTGCTCCCTGCTTTGATTGTGGGGAGTTGTTTGTTTCTGAAGTTAAATTTTTGTAAATCATCTTTCTTCAGTTGTCTGAAATAAAAGCATTTTCTCAGTCCTTGGAGGCCAAGGCCCCGTTAAACGTGGCTTGGAATGCTACTGAGATTATCTAGAGTCAGATCCAAAGTTGCAAAAGCCTTTTCCCAGGTGCTGCTTCCAACTCACTTTGGGAGTGGGAGTGAGTGTGCTGAGGAGGGGCTTCACCTGGGCTGAGCCTCATGGGCTGGGAAAGCCTGCAAGGCCACAGGTTGAGTCAAAACCAGTCAGAGCAAAATAAACCTTGTTACGTCTCACAAGAATGATGTGAGGCAGCAAAAAGGGTCTGGTCTTTGGCATCCTGGTCTCACCAGTGAGAACACTGGTTTCTGGTAACCCACAAAATTTCCCTGTGTAAACAAAAAGAATTATTTGCATGATACTTTCTGAAGGAGCCGCTGTGGGAAATACATGCAGGTAACTTGTTTGATCTCAGTCAGATTTTAACAAGTTTGCCTGCACGTGGCTGGGTGCCACAGACACAGCACTGTCAGCATGGGGGCAGTTCCAGGCACAAAGAAGGGACTTCTTCCCGTACACCCTTGGTCCCCAACCTGCCTGCCTGCTTCCCCAGCAGCTGCTGGAAACGCACAGCCTCTGACAGCCAAAAAACATAAGAATAAATACACACAAATGCTGCTTCTTCAGTCTGTGTTACTTCAAGTGGGACATGCGAGTCTGTATATATTTTCTGCAAATTGGCAGATTTTGCATCCTGTTTCCCTTCATGCTCAGTTTTGCTCCTTTGAACATTCAAGGTGTGCTGGTTGCTCATGTGAATAACCCTGCTCAGCTCCATGAGCCTGTTCTCCCAAGTAACAGAGGGTAGATTGGGCACTTGTGCTATATTTGACCTCCCTGGGGCTTCAGTTGTATTCCCCATTGAAATGCAACCAGCCAAGAGCTAAGCCTGCAGGATGGAAATAGCCAGGTAAACCTCAGAGTTTTATAAGCTTCAGGGAAATTGCATCATTCATTGTTTGTATCCTTCTGTTTTACTTACTTCCTTACTACCTTGCACTGCAGAGGTTTTGCAAATGCAGGCTTGATTCTGTGCTGGAAGAATAGTTCACAAGTCACTGGAACTCTGTCATTTGTGCAGTGAAAAAGGATTGTGCTCTAGAAATGCCAGTGGAGTATTACAAAGACCTCTGCGTCAGGAGGCTGATGGAAAAAGCAGGAAAACTCTCAGTCCAATTGCTGGTCTGGGTGGGACTCTTGAGAACCCAACTGTGAAGACTTTTCTACAAATTGGACACCCAAAGAGAAACATTCCTCCTGTCCTTTTTTCTCATCTCCACCTCCTGAAATTCTGACCAGACCTCAGAAGACTGAAGCCCATACACCTTTGTTTCTCCAGCCTCCCCACAGCCAAGGGCAGAGGTTTGCAGTGCCCATGGAACTGCGCCTCGCTGGGCAGCGAGCCAGGGTTACCCCAGGCACTGAGCATCACTTGTGTTTTTTAGGTCCGCTATTGCAACTCATTGGATGAGGAGGAGAAGAGGGAGCTCAAACTCTTCAGCAACCAGAGGAAGAGGGAAAACTTAGGGAGAGGCAATGTTCGGCCATTCCCTGTAACCATGACAGGAGCCATCTGTGAGCAGGTGGGTAGTGGCTGATGAACTGGTACCTGCATCACCCAAGTTAAGTGAAGCACGTCTCCTGTGAAGACAGGCTGGGAGAATTGGGGCTGTTCACCCTGGAGAGGAGAAGGCTCTGGGGTGCCTTAAAAACCTTTCCAGTACCTGAAGGGTCTACATGAGAGCTGAAGAGGGACTTTTTACAAGGGCATATACTGATAGAAGGAATGGCTTTAAACTGACAGAGGGCATATTTAGATTAGGTATCAGAAAGAAATTCTTCCCTGTGAGGGTGTTGAGGCACTGGCACAGGTTGCCTAGGGAAGTTATGGCTGCTCCATCCCTGGAAGTGTTCAGGCCAGATTGGATGAGGTTTTGAGGAGTCTGGTCTAGTGGAAGGTGTCCCTGCCCATGGCAGGGGGATTGGAACTGGATGATTGTCAGGTCCCTTCCAAGTCACACCATTCTATGATTTAATGACCCTCATGGAACAAGCATCTGCCTGTGACCCTGCCAGGTGCAAGTGCTGGGGTCTGTCAGGGCACCTTTCAGGATATTTGACATACAGTTGTCAATTCGGCTCTTGGCATTATGCAGGGCAGTGATCGTGAGAGCATCCAGTTGGTGATGGGTGGTAGTGGGGTCACCCCCACCCCCCCATTAATCCTCGGCTTTCCTGACAGTGCGGTGGCCAGATCAATGGAGGGGACATGGCTGTCTTCGCCTCTCGAGCGGGACACGGCGTCTGCTGGCACCCTCCGTGCTTCATCTGCAGTGTCTGCAATGAGCTGCTGGTCGACCTGATCTACTTCTACCAGGATGGGAAGATCTACTGTGGCAGGCACCACGCCGAGTGCCTCAAGCCCCGCTGCGCCGCGTGCGATGAGGTACGAGACAGCATCTGCCACGAGCGCTGCTGCCCACTGGGGTGGCACAGGAGGGTTGGGTGGCATTTCCCCTCCATCCATTACTTTTTCATGAAGGCATACACACCAAACTGATGGCTTGGCTTTGCCAAGGATTCGAGCAAGTTTTTTCTGAGGTTTTAGGTATTTTTACTTGCAGTCTGCCTAGGACTGTTCATCTACACACAGGAAGCTTGGGGGGTTTCCATGAGTGTTTCCAGTAGAAGCACAGCCCCCTCGCTGTGTGATTTTAGCCTAGCTGGGTGTGGTGATCCTCCCTTCTCCATTTGCCCAGAAGAAGCTCCTGGTGGGATGAGTGCTGTGTTTCTTGCAACTCCATCATGTCTGAGTACACACCGAGCTGAAATAGGCTTTGAGAGAGGCGATTAACAGGCTATAGGAAGCTGAACAAATAGAATACAAAATTAATATAGAAAACCATACAGAGTCGCCTCTGAGCACTTCTCAAGTGTCAGTCTCTGTTTAAAAGGGTGGTGAAAGAAATTGCTCTGGTTTTTAAAGTTACAAAAAACATAGTGTGGAAAACCGTATGTACTGTAAAATACCATGTCCCATCTTTGCAAGCATATAATAGTAAATAACCAAGGCTATATGCACTTCAAATATAAGGAGCACTGATGTATGTGTCCAATTAAATTTGTAGTGTTACCAATGAAAGACAACCCCTAACCATTCAACTGGCTATATTTCTTCGTGGCTTAGGCTGAGTAATTTTTTTTCATGTACTTTTTATCCCTGCAAATTCTCGTTTAATTCTTTTGTTCAACTCCTTCTCCAGCATGCTTTTTTTCCTCAGAAACATCAAGTACTAATTGTGAGAAACAATAATTCAGGGGTAGGAGGATCTGCAGAGGAAAAGTTTTGGTGTACCCTGTGCCAGGGTGGAGAACCAGGGAGCAGATCTGGGGCTGCTGGCTCCCTTGGCTTGGCTTTGGGAGTTGAGATAGGGTGAGGGTGAGAAGAAGACACAGCAAGAAAGCATCTGCTGATGGTTTTTTGGATGGCTGCTTCACCAACTCATCCTTAACAGCACTCTGTGCCGCAGTTTCCCCACTGGTATAATGGCTGCAATCACCTTTATGGGCACCCAGGCTGGGGTAGCAGCAAGATGAGGAGCCAAGGTAGCTCCATGTTTTCTCCTCTCTAGAGAGCTGCCACTTCTCCTTGTGTTTTTGCTCATTCTTTGTGGTCAGGTCCCTGTTTCAGAGATGGGTAAATGTGTTCCAGTAGGCAGCTGCTGTTCTCCAGAAGTCCACCAGATCGATAGGTTGTATATAAGTGTGTTTATTACCCTGATCGACCTCTCTGTTTGATGGGTGAACTTACAAGCACATTACTGCAGCTCTGCCTTAACAGTTTGTAGTCTGGGCACTAACGTGCTTCTGAGGAATTTGCATTTTAATGGATTTTTCTAGGAAATGATGGGTGCCCCTGCCACAAACCAAACTGTGGGAGTTTCCCATGCAGGACGGGGGGAGTTAGCTGTAAAATTTGGAAGTTGCATGAACAAAAGGGCACAGCTGCTGCGCATGGACAGGAGACACAAAGGTAGGTGTCTGAATCCCAGGTCCCTTTTCTGACCAACTCTGCTCCACGCTTGTGTTTCTTCTCTCAGATCATTTTTGCTGATGAGTGCACTGAGGCCGAAGGGCGGCACTGGCACATGAAACATTTCTGCTGCTTTGAGTGCGAGACAGTTCTGGGAGGGCAGCGCTACATCATGAAGGACGGGAGGCCCTACTGCTGCAGCTGCTTCGAGTCCCTGTACGCCGAGTACTGCGACACCTGCGCCCAGCACATCGGTACGCGCACAGGGCAGCGGGCACAGCCCTGCTGGGGAGCTCCCATTAAGTCCTTGACAACACTCTGGGGCTGCGGGCAGGACTATGCATGGCTGGGACAAACAAATGTGCTTATGCCTCTCTCCCATCCCACCAAGGAGGTAACATGGTGATTTATTTGGTTAAACCACTGTCTACCTTTTTGTAGTCAGAGAGGGGAGGATTATCAGAGGGCAGCCTCAGGGGCAATGACAGCACTGAAGGCTTTCTGTGGCATAATAAAATTCCTCTGGCATGTTTTTTTTCCCTTTAAATCTCATTTTCCTGTAAACAGCTTGGCTCTTCGATTCAGATTTTTCCCATCCAAACTTGCCAAAGGATCACATGATTTGATGAGCTGCTGTCAGAAAAGATGCTTGTTCATTACCCATCATTATTGTTTCAGTGCCTTTTTCAATCAACTTGCAGATAGATGTTCTCAGACAGAATGAAATAATGCATCAGGGTCAATTTATGTTTCTAGAACAGTGATTTAAAATGCACCTCATTTAGGGGGCTAGATGTCTCCAAGCTGGGTGGGCTGGGAAGCACCTTGCTGCTCTCCCCAGCCCCCTTTGCCACTTGGCTGAGCACAGTGAGCACGCAGACAGCCCTTCCTTTGTCCATGGAGGTGAGCTCACATGTTCAAATACTTCATACGCTGCAGGGGGAAAAAAACCAACCATTTCGCTCCTGTGCAGCAGCCAGATGGCACAGGGAGGGGAAACGCAGGGTTTCAGTGAAGCACTTGGAGGATGCGTCTGCTGTGACCTGCAGCACATCCTTCCCAAAAGCTCAGCTGCAGAAAAGTGAAGAAGCAGCTGTTAATGTTTCTTGCATGGTCCCTTCTCTTATGGTTCCCCCATCTGCTGTCCTTCACTCCAGCTGGTCTGCTGGAGCCTATTGACTGTCAGGTTTTCAGGGTAAAATGTCTGGTTTGGTGCAAATTTGCACATTTCTACGAAGGAGGGACAGCAACCATTTTGCTGCAAGTACCTCATAGTAGTGAACTGAGCACTGTACCTACGAGCTACATAAATCAGAGGTAAGCATGTGATTAAGTCTTGTGAGGCTTGGGTTGGGTAGGTGAGGATGGAGTAAAGAGGCTGCACTCCTTCCTCTGCAAGGTGGATTTGGGCAGTGGAAAAGGAGCTGATAAAATCCCACCCACAGCCTCGTCTCTCTTTTGCTCACAAGTGTAGCACTCCCATCTGTATAAAAGCGTTTTGCTCACTATAAGGGAAGGAAAAGAACGATTACATTAAATCTAATTTAGCTTGGAATAAAACAGACCATTAACATACTGTTCATTTATAAATTACCTGGCTGCACTTGGCCCCACAGCGGGGGTGCAAGCACGTGCTGTGCACATGTGGGTGCAGCACCCACTGTGCCAGCCAGCCCACGCTGGGCATGGCAGTTTCTCTGGGAACCAGGGCAACAAGGGCTTTGGCCACTAACAGCAGCTTAAACAAGTGTGCAAATGTTATAATTGAAACCTCAGGAGCTTTGCTCATGGCTCTGACTGAGAGCACTGTGCAGATGTTGCTCTCTGGGGTTTGGCTGGCGGGAGACAGACTGTCTGCGTCAATTCCTTTACTGAACCCAAGGGGGGCCTGGTGAAGCAACCCAGGAAATGTGGCTGGGTGCAAGGCAAGGGTGTGTGCTCAACCCCTGGGGTCAGCTCTTTCCTTTCTCTTTTGGAGAAGAGGCCCCAGAAGCTAAAATAAAGTTAGGATGGGACCACAGTAGCAGCAAGGGACGGGGTGTCCTCTGCTCTGTTACATATTTAACCAAGGCAGCACAAATTCCTCATTATGGTTTAGTTGGAGGCTTTTTTTTTTTTTTTTTTTTTTAAATAAGCAGCATATTGCTTTTACTTCAAGGACTTTATGGAGAACTTCTTGCATTCCTTTGCTTTATGATCGGAAATATCCCCATTTAATACAAAATAGCTTGAGGCATGGTTCTGCTGCCTTTCCCAACACTGAGTAACTCCCAAGCAAAGGCATGGAATTAGAATTGGGAAGAATTAAAATGGGATTAACTTCATGCATCAGAGGAACCCCGAGAAAGGGCTTTTAAGAGCGAGGCTGAGTGCATGTCACTGATACAGGATCATAAAGTCACAGGATTGGAAGGGACCTTAAAGGTCATCTCATTCCAACCACCCACCATCAGCAGGGACACTTTCCACTAGACCAGATTGCTCAAAAGCCCATCCAGCCTGACTTTGATGCAAGTGTTCAGTGCAGTGTTAGATGACCCTGACACTGTGCATCTTCCCCCTCAAGGTATTGACCAGGGCCAGATGACGTACGACGGCCAGCACTGGCACGCCACCGAGACCTGCTTCTGCTGCGCCCAGTGCAAGAAGTCACTGCTGGGACGGCCCTTCCTGCCCAAGCAGGGGCAGATCTTCTGCTCCAGGGCCTGCAGCATTGGTGATGACCCCAATGGCTCCGACTCCTCCGACTCGGCTTTCCAGAGCGCGCGAGCCAAGGAGTCCCGCCGCAGCGCCAAGATCGGCAAGAACAAGGGAAAGGGTGAGGAGGGGGCGCGCAGCCCCTGCAACCAGCTGCAGGTCACCTCCAATCGCCTCTCCACCGACGTGGACCCGCTGTCCCTGCAGATGGATCTGCTGAGCCTGGCCAGCCAGACACCGAGCCTCAACAGGAACCACTTGTGGAGGAGCCGGGACGAGCTCTATCACTACGGGGGCAAAATGGAGCAAAGCCAGTCTCAAACCCCCTTGCAGCTTCTCAGCCAGTGCAACATAAGAACCTCCTACAACCCCCCCACCCAGGGCCCGGGCTCGCAGTCGGATTTATGGGCAAAACACTTCAGCAACCCAAAGAGGAGCTCCTCGCTGGCCATGAAGAGCCATGGTGGCAGTTTCATCCAGGACTGCAGAGAGGACTACTACTCAGGGAGGCTCCGCTCACAGGAGAGCTACAGTGACATGTCCAACCAGAGCTTCCCAGAGACCAGAGGAAGTCTCAAGGTCCCCAAGTATGAAGAGGAAGAGGAGAGTGGGATGCCAACGTCACAGTGCCGCACCCGTCACCCCATCAATGCCCTCAAGTTCACAGAGGACCTGACGCCCACCGAGCAGACTCCCCGGGGCTCCATGGAGTCCCTGGCACTCTCCAATGCTACAGGTATGTCATCCCTGCTCCTGCCACCCTGCCACCACCCTGGCATGCCCTCCATGCAATTGAGTCTCTTGTGC
This sequence comes from Picathartes gymnocephalus, assembly GCA_013390045.1. Taxonomy (NCBI): domain Eukaryota; kingdom Metazoa; phylum Chordata; class Aves; order Passeriformes; family Picathartidae; genus Picathartes; species Picathartes gymnocephalus. The sequence goes on from WEKY01051226.1 coordinate 888,048, forward strand.
TCTGGTGTCTTCCTAATCTGAGTGTGACCAACAGCTTGGGGACCACTGCTCGGTGACACAGGCTTGTCTGCCTGGTCCGGACAAGCCTGACAGTTCCTCTGCATTTGCTTGCTTGTTTACCAAATGCAGGGCTTTATAGATGACTGGCCTTTCTGTGCAGCTCAGAACAAATGTTTTCAAGCTCTTAAATCCTCCCTTTTGTGAAGATTGGGGGAAAATCCAAGGCCAACTGCTAACACAGAGGCAGAATCCAGCCTTCAGCACTTGAAGGACTGCTGTCAGCTGCCCTTGCAGGCTAAAAATATTTTTGAACTCTTTGAAATAGGCCCAGTTAACCCCTTTTGAATGTTATGCAGTCCTCAAGAATGTGACTAATTAAAAGAAATTCCTCCCCTTCTATGCACAGCTCTTTGATTCCTCTTCCCCAACCCCTTGGTAGAAACTGCAGGGAAAAACCAGGCAAGATATTTGTACCATCAGGCTGAGCTCGTTTCTCATGAGCACATCCCAGGGTCATATTTCTCAGTCCTCTCACCCCAAACATGTTTGGGTTTCACTCATGGCTGCAGGGATGGGTGTGTGTGCACGGACGTGTCTGTGTGCGATGCTGGTCTGCAGCTGGGGCTGGGCAGGCTCCATCCTTCCTGCAGCCTGTGCTGCTTCGCTCACCCACCACAGCTCCCAAGTCCCTCAGCACAAAACTACTCAGAAAAGAGAATACTGAGCCTGGTTTGCTCACAAGAGAAACTGCCTTGCTTTTTCTTAGCTGCTCCCCTGGCTTTTCTCTGTTCCAGCCAATCATTGCTTGGATTGGGCAGGTCCTGCATCTGAACCCCTGCAAAATGAAGCCCTTCTGCCTTGTTGCTGGCAGGGAGTGGCCTGTGGTGTGTTTGTGCCTGGTCCTGAGGATCCCCCACAGGATGGTGGCAATGGGTGCTGAGGATTGCCAAGCCCACAGAGCTGAGCCCCTCTGAATCCCCGTTCTGGGCTCTGCCCTGCCTGGATGGACAGGTTTGCTCTGTTACGCCCGTGCCTCCTCATCTGCACCCGGAGTTTGGTGTGTTTGTTTAGGGAAGCTGCCAGCCCCATGCCAGGATGTGAAATGATCTCTGTTTCAGCCAGGATCTCCCTATCCAGCAAGTGGAAACACAGTGGAGAGAGGAGAAGCTAATGAGCTGGAAAGGGTTTTGCTTAAACAGTCTCAGATATACACAGAGGAGAAATAGATGTGAAATAGCGAGGGAATTGGGAATTGCTCTCCAAAGCAGGGTTTCCCTAAGCAAAGCTCCACATTTCCAAAGCCTCTCGTGTTCCTGAAAACTTGTGTTGTGTAAACCTCATCGGTACAAGAGTCTTGAGCAACACCAAGCTTGGATGAGCAATCCCTGAGCAGTGGAGAGGTTGTTGCATGCTTTGGAGCTGAAGTGTAACATATTATTGGGGATATAGGTCAAGACACAGAAAATGTGGCAAAGCCTTCATATCAAAGTGAAAATCATTCTGCCTTTCATTTTAGAAACCCCTTTTTAAAATGCTGGGAGGGAGACCTCCCAAAGGCATCCATCCTCCATACGAAGCCAGAGTCTGAGTTTCCTCAGGGGCAGTGACTGCCTTAATGGCTTGCTGCTTTCCTGCTTTCTGGAGCAGATGCTCAGCGTGATGGGGCTTGCAGTGAGTGTTCACCGTTGCTCTGCAGAGTGAGGTGATAATATTTTTATTAATGTGTAAGGTTCTAATAATTTTCCTTGCTCTGGGAGCTGGCTCAGCTGAGCTAGGGGCACTGCAGCAGCAACAGGCAGCTCCCCCAGGGCCACGTCTGCAATTATCGAGGACACAATTATCATCCCATTTAATTGGCAGTGTTTTGAGGACAGGGAGATTTGGTGACCTGGATGAGGTCTGTGAGAGAGCCGGTTTTTGGGCAGGTGATGTCAGGGCACAGCACCCCACTGCCTGGCTTTTCCCATCCCTGCACTCCCTGCTGTGGCTGAGCAAGCTCCCGCAAACACAGCCCAGGGGTCTGGCTCACCCCATGTCCTCCACCCTGCATCCTCCAGTTCTGCTTTGCCAGAAGCTCCCAGGCATCCACATACGAAGTCCCTTTGAGCTACCAATGCTGCACAGTTGCTCCACCTTATAAAGTGAAATAATTAATACTGCATCCATCTAAGGTTTTATGGCATCGCTGAAACAGTCTGTTTTTATAGGGAGCTGAAGGGCAAACAGTCCCTGACCTGGAGAGCATGTGTTAAAAGTTGGTACTTCCCTGGCAGCGGATTTTGCTGTGATGTTTCTATTACAAGTTTACTACTAATTAGCCAGAGACAGTCAGTAATGCAGATAACTCAGGGCTGTGCAGCACTAATCCCTGTCCTTTGCCCGGAAGGCTGCCTGCCGTGAGCAGATGTTGCTCCCTGTAGTATTTCAGGGTCAGCCATTGCGTGGGTCAAGATCTACATGACCCCAATCTCCTGCAAGACCCCAGGTTTCTACCTTACCAAAGGCTCTATTTAATCCCTTTAAAGCCAATTCCTCATGGGTTAGTAAAGAGGTGAGACACCGTGTTAATCCTGGGCACGTGCCCTTACAGTGCTGGGTTGTGCTCTGCTGTCACCACAGGCAGTAGTGCACCAGCAGACATGCAAGTGGCAGAGGTGGTTGTGACTCTGCCTGTGCTCTGTGTCAGAGTTTGAATGAGGTGGGAGTGTCTCTGCTGTCCTCTCGTTTGTGCTTGTGTAATTGCCACAAATGCTGATGAGATTTAAGCACATCCACTGGCAAAGGGCACAGGCTCCTGCTGGTGAAGGGCATCTCTCCTTCTCTTCCATGTCTCTCTTTGAAAATCCCTATTCTGCCATCAGCTGAAGACTACAACAGACTCCAATCTGCTATAGCTTCTTGGAGGCTGTATCCTCCTGCACTACGTGGCCATTAGATGGAGAAGGAAAAAGGAAACAATATTTCTTAGCCTGTTTTCCAAGAGAGAGCTCATTTTTGCTGATTTTCTTTTATATTATCTTTTATATTATGCTTCCTTTGTCTATTTTAGGGGGTTTGGGGTTGGTTTTTTTTCAATGGCAGTAACAGGAACAAAAATCAGTGGATCCTGTAGCAACGTTTGTCTTGTTGCTCCCTGCGTTAAGCAATTGGGACAATGCTAAGATGAAATTTGTCCAGGCGGGTTTGCTCGCGATGAGAAGCCTGATCCTGCAAGAGGTTAAAATGTCTTCCCAAAAGATACTGGGCCCATCAGCCCTGCTCCTTGTGTTTGTGTTTCCCTCCAGAAAGGTTTTGCAATCACTGCTTGGCACTGGAATTAGAAACCAAGAGCTGATCTCTGCTGATTCCAAGCAGTTATTTCCACAAAATAAAAACCAGCTGGTCAAATAGCCCACTTAAGAAAGTACCTGCAGGCTAAATGTCGTTCTCTGGGTACAGTCCTTTTGTGTGCTGCTTGCAGAGAGCAGGAGCCTTTTGGAGGTAGAAGTCACGTTGAATGGTGACACTGCTGTATGCAAAAGGAGAAACAGATTTTAAGGATTCTTTAAGGAAATGAGTTTGGGTGAGGGGAACATCTGTCACATAAATAATCACGGTATAAATCCAGTTGAAAAATATGTTAAACTGGTGCTGTTACAGGGTGGAATGTGATTTCACTTGTATGGCACACACTGCTCCTGTCATCTGTGTTGTGTGATGCCCAAAGGCCCCAAGTAGTTTGTTTTTCCAGAACTAGACAACAGCTGTGATGTAACCAGAAAGCAGAGAGAACAGGGCTGATCCCTGCATGTCTGAGCTGCAGAATGACCTCACAGCATCATCTGTCTCCAGTCCCTTTTCTTCCTCTGCCTGCAGAGGAGTTAAAAGGTGAGGGTAAGAACAAGCCTTGACTAAGGGACAGGGTTGTGTTTTCTGGAGAGACATTAATTAGCCCAGGCTCTGCTGCACTGGGGGCTTGGGAGCAGCTCCTGAACACCCTCAGGGATGGCAGTAAGGGGTCTGGATGCTGGTCTCCCTTCCCATGTCCTCAGTAGCACTGCATCTCTCCTGTGGGCTGGAGAGGGTGGCTGCCCTGAGTGCTCCAGCTGAGTTACGCAATCCAGAAAATGACACATTGGCTGTTCCTGAGTTTTTCTATGAAAAGAGGCTCCCAGCTCTCCACCATGTTCTTATCACTCTTTCCCCCAGACACAGCCAGCACAAAACTCCTTCCAAGTCGGAAGATGAGATCCCTGGGGGGAATTCTTGCAATTTTGAGGCACAGGTATAACAAGCCAGATAATTTCAAAACTGATGTGAAGATAAAGATTTTCCACCCCAAAGGCCCAATGCCAAACCACTGTAAAACTGTCAGGAACATTTCTTCTCCCCTTCATTTGTCTCTTGCCGCTCAACAGTGGGAGGTTTGGTGTGCCTGCTGCAGGGGCACATGTCTTGCCCCTTCAGTGTCACATGTGGACAGTGCAGAGCATGTGGGGTAATGCAAACCAGAGGGAGAACTGAAATGGACTTCTGGAAGAAGATGTTACTGGGGGAAGCATCATCCCCAGCATGGCTTGTTGGCCATCAGCTGGGGAGGATGCAAGAGATGGGAGTGCTGATAAAGGAGCTATAGGGAGCTTCTAGGTTAAAATCCAACTCTTTTCCAAGCAGCACCCACATAGGGACTTCTTTCACCAAGCTGGAAAGGACTGATTGAGTGGGAAATACCCAATGACATCCATGGGTCACACATGGGTTCACACCATGGGAGGCTGGTGGGACTTTGACCCACTTGGTGGGTGCTCTGCCTTCCCCCAAATTGTTTGCTTTCCATAATTTCCAGTTACATAAAGGTTCTGCTTTATTTCTGCACACCCTGGGGTCACTCAGAAGTGAGATGGGGCTGTGCTATAAACAAAGCTCTGTGCAGGCTGTTTCTTCTAAAATTTCTTTTTAGTTCTAGGGATTGACGTTGAAATAAACCGTGTTTGAGGAATGGTGAGGATACCTGATGCTGTGTGAGAGAGAAGGCTCTGGCACAGGAGGCTGGACACAAGAGATGCTGTGCTGTACCCTTCTGTGCATCTGTAGCTGTGTTTAACCACTGGCTGACAGGGCTGGGTGCTGGGTTTTGGTGGTGGCAGGCACCTTTGTGGGGCTCTGTGGTGAGAGCTGTGGTACACAGATGTGTGTATCTGCTGTGATAAATGTTAAGCAAGCGTCAGCACAGCCCTGTTTGTTTGCAGTATCCTATGTCAGGATATTTTGCATTCCCTGGCTGGTGCTCTCCTGCAGTGGGATGCTGGCTCACCCCGTGTTAGCATAAGTTCACAGGGAATTTGATGTAATGGGGGCTGGGAGCTGCTTCCCCTCATGGGGGCTCCATTCCCAGCCTCACACCCAGTCCATGCACTCCCTGCGGCCTCTCTGCTGTCACTTGCTGAGTGCTTTAATAATTCATAATTAATGCAACTTGCAGCCCCCATTTAGCAGAGCACACAGTGGGATCTCAGCACCTCCGAGTGCTTTGCTGTGGCAAGGTTGTAGAGGTGATGTTCACGAGGGGTATCTTTGTGCTGTCACATTGCTCATTCGGGGGTTATTTCCCTTGGCAGGGTTTATGGGATAAACATGCTTCTCAGTAGGGGTGGGGATGGACTTCAGAGGAGATGGTGCAGGGTGTTCTTAGCGAACCTGAATGTTAACCAGAAATCTGCTTGGTTTTCTTGGTGCTGCAGCTAGCTCCAGTTCTATATCAAGCACCCTCAGCCGAGCTGCAGCTCCTTGGAAAAGTGTGCGTTTCCATGGCTCTGGGGTGAAATACTGAGCCTGGCAGACCCATGCAGTGGAGAGCAGCAGCAGAAAAACCTGCTGTGTCTACGTGTGGTACAGTGCTGGCACCGGTCTGGCTCGGGGACAGCCAACAGTGGATGTGTTCAGTGTCTCAGAGCATTGTGCAGAAATAAATTTTGGTGAGGTGAGCACATTATCCCTGGGTTTGCACCCTTGAAATGGTCTTGGTGATGTGGTAACAACCAGCCCATGCCATGGGCCAGAGCAGGGCTCCTGCTCCCTTGGATGACCTTGGGAAACAGATTCTCACATTTCTTCATTAGGAGAAAGTCAGGGCTGCATGGTGGGGTCTCACCCTGTGTGCTCTTCCAGAGGCTCTCTTGGGTTATTAGCTGTGTTCCCAGATGAAACACTTCAGTAAGAGGGAGCTGCAACAGCTGTACATAACTACTGGTAACTCAAGAAGATAGGGCCTCATGGATGGGTGTAGCTCTGGAATAGCAAATGACCTCAGGAGACAAGGGTTGGTGCCACCTTTGCCCCATCCAGGGCAGTGTGGGACCAGCAATCTGGAGACATCCTGCATGTTCCTGAGCACCCACTGCCTTTGGCTGCCAGGGAGGCCCTCCAGTGCCAGAGGCTGCCCCAGTCACCTTCTGCCATGATAACATAGGAAATTTTCTTCTCCAATCTGAAACTTGCATTGTATGAGTCAGCAGACCTGGAGAATAATGTATTCCCTCCTTTTTGGAAGCATTTTTTTTCTGCATATGAAGGTTGTTACTATATCCCCTTCAGCCTTCTCTCTTCTAGACTAAACAGCCTCTGCTCTTTCAAACTTTATTCCCAGGTTATGTTTTCTAGATGAAATTTTTTTAGACAAATGGTTATTGCTGTCCCCTGATCTCGCTGCGGTCAGACTGGAGCACTCCTGGCTTGTTCCCCCTATGCCTCCTGAGGTCTTGTGGCTCTGCAGAGAGCCATAGAGAGGGACATTTTGAGACCTGGAAAGACTAATCTGGGCCTAGCCCCGCTCATGATGCCTTGGCATAAATGTAAAATTTATCCTGGAGACACCTTCGTGTTCTGCAAGGATTACAGATTGCATCCTGGACCTGGAACCTGCTGTGGGCACCATAAGAGCCATGCACAGCTCTCAGTGCCTTCAGCTGGAAAAGCACAGCTTTGCTCCTGAGCGAGTGGAATAAATGCTTCGCTGTCACCATGAGCAGATAAAATAAAGTTTCCTGTCCCAGCCGCACGGCTTGCTGGGTCACTTCCAAGTGTGGCTCCCAAAAAAAAAGAGTCTTGTGCATGTGCAGCCTGCCCAGTCTACCTGGGAAGACACATTTTGCCCTCAGCATGGAGCCTTTTCCACTCTGTCATATGGAGAGATGAAACCATTGGATGTTGGAGTGGTTTTGCATCAGCCTCCCGAGCACAGGCTCCAGAACACCCCAAGTTCTATGTGCTGGCAATGGTGATGGACATGTTCAGTGCTGGATTCCTCTTACAATCAGCATTTTCCCAGCGAGTTAAGATCTTAGAGTATTTGTGCTTAATTATAATCAAGCTGTCTGAATGATCAGACAGAAACATCCCCTCGACTGATTAAACCTTGCAGTCCGAGCATAAGCCATTGACATAGTCACAGGATCCTTGTCTGAACTCACTGCCCCGTGCTGACTTCCAAGGGGAAGAGACTAAAGCACTCATGGTTGTCTGCTGGAGGTGTGTGAGGGGCCAGAGATCCCTGTCCTGCACAAACTAAACCAGTGCAGCTCTGGCTCTGCCCTTCCTGAGCCAGAGCACCTCACTTAACACAGCTTGCTTTACTCTACACAAAAAGAAACAGGTTTCCCTCTTGGTCATCCTGCTTGATCTTGGCCACATCATTCCTGCCTGTGATGTGAAGGATGCAGATATGTCTTGTTTAATTTGAAAATACTGTTTCACTCTTGCCATGTCTCCAGAGCCTGTGCCCAGACATTCATTTTATTCTTGCTGGATGCAGGACCACAGGAGGGAGGTGGCTGTGAGGGACAGCTGAGACTCGTGGGTACCATCTGACATGGCTGGTGCTGGGAGCAAAGCACCAGCTCATGCCACACCCCTGTGAGTGGGGCAAGGCCAGCCCCTTCTTAATGATTCTGCCAAAATCGATCTGTTGATGCCACAGAAGCATCCTGTGGTGTTGGAGCTGTGTTTCTGCACAGCACCGCTGTTGCTCATTCTTATTGCAGAGCTGCACCGGCTCCCTTAATGAAGTGCTGCATAAATGTCACCAAGGGCTCATTTTCCTTGGTGTCAGCTATTGTCTGACAGATCTGATTAAGGCCACATTGGGCTGTGAACAGCCATGATTCTCATTGTGATCAGCTCTGCCGGCAGTCCCGCTGTTGCTCCAGCTTTTCAGGAAGTCTCTGTGTGTTACCAAATGGCTTTTCCCTCCCCAGGGGCTGCTGGGTTCTCCCACAGTGGCACAGGAGGGACATGGGCAGCAGTGCCTGATGTGGGTTCACAGGCAGAAAACCGCAGCTCCAGCGAGGAGGAGAAACATAATGGGAGTGTGGAGTGTGGGTGGGCAGGTCTTCAGAGGGGACAGGAAGCCCATCCAGGGCTTTTTCCAAAGGGCGGTGGGTGGGGTTGGGCTTGTTCACTCAGAATCGGTGTGACTTAGGGAGGAAAAAAGAAAGCATGAAGTTGACTTGAAAAGTGTGTCCTTTTCAAATGAAAACATGGCTTTTCCTTCTTTTTAACCCAGCCTCTCCCTCTTCTTGTGGCATTCAGGCATCACCTTCACTTTACCTTCCTCTGTAATCATAAACTCCAACAACGTCCCCATTAACAGCAGAAAAACAAAGGAACTGTAACTCAGGGAGCAAAACCAAACCATGTTGGTTTTGGAGGGGCCAGGAGTGGCAAATTCTTTCCCTGGTGCCACCGAGAGCAGGGTTGGGAGAACTTTGCCCAGCTTTGCAGGATCTGTTGATCTTTTGAAGGCTGAGCCCAAGGAAACCCTAAAGCAGCTCATGGATGGGGTTAGTGACAGCAAGCCTTGTTCTTAATCACGTTTAGCAGCAGCAGCTAATGCCAAAGGAGCCAAGCTCTTGATGAAATGCAAGCAGCTTTTGTTAAGGGAAAAAGAGTTTTATTCTTGAATTGTGGGCTGGGTTGTTATTTTTTATAATTAATTTACAAAGTCATAAATACTTGGTGATTGCATAAAGGCTGTGCGTCATGTTGGAAATTCTGCTGACAGTGCTCAGTTCTCTGTGTTGGGTCTGCACCGGGATTTTGTTGAAGAGGGACAGGGAGAAGGATGCCAAAGCAAACACTCCACATTTGATTTGGGATAAAATGGATTTCCTTTGAAATTACTTGCGAAACATCTTGTCCTGAGCATGCAATGCAACCACTGACTGCTGCCAGTTGTCAAGCCAACAGGGGGATAGTCAGAAAATAGTCAGGAAACACCCATAAAACAAGCCAGAGACTAGGGCACCGTGGGGTGTATTGAGTTTCTTGCTGACAGGCCGGTGCTGAGCAGCCACCCCACTTCTTCTCTGCTGCCAGGTGAAGGCTTCCTGGGCTGAAGGAAAGCACCTTGCAGAAGCTCAGGGCTCATTGGCACATTGGAGAGATCCAATGGGTCACCTTCCCAAGCAGGGCAGCCTATCAAGCTGGAGCTCATGTTTCTGGCTCCTGCCCATGCACAACTCCCTGGATATCTGCAGGGATAGTGTGACCCTCCCACTGTCCTGCTCCTCACAGGGACAGCAGACCCTCTGGTGCTCAGGAGTTTCCTTGCTTCCTGGGAAACACAACTGTAACTTGGGTCTCTCCACGGGTGTCATTCAAGGGACCTGTGAGGTGCAGCATAGTGACAACCCTGAATTAAGTCAGTGGCCCCGTTTTCATCTGCCACTGATGTTGTTTAGTCCTCCAAAATGTGTTGTCATTGCAGAAGGTGTGGGTGCTGGATCATGGCACCCTAGTTAGCTCAGCGTGCAGGAGGCCTGAGGTTACCTCTGACGCATGATTTCTCCCTGGCATCGTTGGTTATTCCTATCATGTTGCAGACAGTGTAGACATATGGGAAAGGAAGTTGTGAAAAGCAGCTTGGAGTCCAACTCAAAACACCTTAAATTGGTGTGATTTCCCCAAAGGAGGAACCGCCTGCTCTGTAAAAAAAAATAAAAGTCCTCCTCTTAAAAAGAGCTCTTCAGGACAGTATCGATACCACTGAGTTACTTTTTAAAGCAAAAGTCTTGGGCCAAAACCAGCTTCCACCCTGCATCTCCGCTGACAGAAAATTCTCTTTCTTAACTTTTTCTTTTTTCTTTTTTTTCTTTTTTTTTCCCCTTACCCTTTTCCTGCAAAGGCCTCTCAGCAGATGGTGGAGCCAAGCGCCAGGAGCACCTCTCCAGGTTCTCCATGCCTGACCTGAGCAAAGACTCGGGCATGAACATCTCAGAGAAGATGAGCAACATGGGCACCCTGAACTCCTCCATGCAGTTCCGCAGCGCCGAGTCCGTGCGCAGCCTGCTGTCAGTGCAGCAGTACCAGGACATGGAGCCCACGCTGCACGACCTCGCCAGCCCCCTCGGTTACCAGGAGCGGCCATCGCATGGGCGGATGCACCAGAGCTTCGACTATGGCAGTGGAGTGCCCGGGGGCAAGCTGGGGCCGCAGGAGATCCCGAGGCACACCCCCATGAGCGAGCGCACGCGCCGCAGAACCCTGCTCCGGGATGACGACCGGCACTACCGCCCGCACCGGCCCCGGCGCTCCCGGCGCTCCCGCTCAGACAACGCCCTGCACCTGGCCAGCGAGCAGTGCTACCGCCTGAAGGAGAGACCCTCGCTCCGAGCCAGGGACGACTACGACCCCTTCATGCACCAGAGGAGCTGCAGGGAGACGGTGGAGCAGGGTCCCTGCAGGGATGTCTACGGCCACTGTCCCCGGACGGTGTCGGATCTCGCCTTGCAGAACCACTTGGGAGAGAGGTGGGGGCCCTACTTTGCCGAATACGACTGGTGCTCCACCTGCTCCTCCTCCTCGGAGTCCGACAATGATGGCTATTTCCTGGGGGAGCCGATTCCGCAGCCTGCCCGCCTCCGGTACGTGACCAGCGAGGAGCTGCTGCACAAGTATGGCTCCTACAGCATGCCCAAGTCTTCCACGGTGGGGGCCAGGGGACAGTTGCACAGCAGGAAAAGACAGAAGAGCAAGAACTGTATCATATCCTAATGGCATCCTTGCCAGGCACCTTGGGAGAATGTAAATTAACTCACGATCTTGCACTGTTTTAGATCATGTAAGTGCTTTTATTGTAACAAAAAAAGGCCCGAAGAGTAGGGATTTGTAAAAAGGTTGTAGACTGGCTTCTATAAATAGTCATAATCCTGGGCACAGTGAATATATTTTGCACATCTTACTTTGGAGATAAATATTTTAAAAGTTCACTTTAGCCTGTAATATTTACCCAGTAGTTTCTCTTCCTTCTCCCAGATACTGCCACCCGCTTAAGCTCTGTTTGTCCGTACATTTTGGTTGCCACTGTTGACTCTCAGCATCAGTTTGCTGGTAGCTTTTGCTTTCCACCACATTTTTGCTTTTCATTAGCCATGTTGGTAGGTGATTTGTCTTCTTGAACAGTGTGGGAGCCTAAGTTATTTCCATGATTGTTGTAAATGCGATGTAAATGAGAGTTTGGAGAAAATATTTTTGTATTTTGTAATATCAGAGGAATTTCTATATCTTAGGAGTCACTGGGAAATGCATGCACATTCAGAATTGTTTTCAGTCAGAGCTAACCAAACAGTACTTTAGACCCCCCTTTCCATTTCATCATCAAACTCCTTAAGTATATCAGTGAGAGTTTGAGTTTTCATTGGTTTTGAGGGCTTTTTTTTTTTTTTTGTTTTAACCCTTTTTTTCTGTTAATTTGTTTTGACCCTGGTCAATAAACAGAATGTTTTTTGATTCATTAAATCTTGACAAGCCTCAGTGGCATTTTGAAGCCTGTGATTTGCAGGTACACTCCATCAGTCAGATACAAGAACCCTGACAGCTGCAAAAAGGACTTTTTTTTTTTTTTAATTATTATTATTATTAAATAGGAAAGACCACAACTACCAAATGTCTGCAACATTGTAAATTACCAAAGCTGGAGAAGGAATTTCACACCTCTATAGAGATCGCTGAAGTTACTAAACATTGAACTATTATTTGGAGTAAATAAAGTGTAAATGGTGCAATTGTGTGATGTCAGCATGACGTTGTTTTGAATATAGACTTGTCTTACGGTGCTCTAGTCTCCTGGGTTATGTTAACTGCTGTTCATTACCAAGTGGAAGTCTCAGTATTGCCTCCTGCCTAAGACATATGAGAACACCTGCAAACTGCTCCCCATGGGCCCCTCCTACCCGGCAATGCCCTCGCCCCTCTGGGGCTCTTTGTGGCCAGGGCTTGTCCCCTGGGGGCTCAGCTGTGTTGTATTCTGGTGGATGTGAGTTTGTTCTCTGTGTGCTTTAATCCATTGGGGTTCTGCCATCCCAGCGTGTCCCAGCTGCAAGCCGAGGCCAGGCTGTCCCAGTGCTTCCCAGAAAGGAGCAGGTTTGCAAAAAGGGCTCTTGGCACCCAGAGCGCCTGTGGGGGTTGAGGTAAGACTGGGCTTAGAGTCATGGGAGGGCTGAGAGCTTAACCAGCTGCATTGCCCTTGCCCCATGTGCCGCTGGCACCTCAGGGTGTCCCTGCACCTTGAGGCCAGCCCCTCCCTGCACCCTGGGAATGTGGATCCCACTGCAGGGATGGCACTGGCAGCCCTGGGCACACACAGGGACACCCCCATGCCTCCTCAAAGCAGCAGATGCAGAAAAATCTGGAAGATGGATGTCTCCATACCACAGATTATTGCTAGGAATTTTTTTGTTGTTTGTAAAGGACAATGTGATAATTATTATTCCTTTAAAAAGAAAAAAAAAAAAAGAAATGATACTTAAATATATTTAAAACAAAATGTTTTTTCCAGTTGGAATAAATGGAAGTATTCATCCAAAGGGAAGAGTCTCGTGTATGTTTTTTGCTCTTAAGGAGTGTACGTTAATCGTGAGTAGAAAACTTGATTTTTACTGAGCTGGTCTTGCAATAAAAGTACAAGAACCAGCTCAGCTCCATCCTTGACATGGTTTTGGTGGGCAGGGAAAGCTGCTGGAGGAGCATCTCCTGTACACCACACACCTTCCCCAGGGTTGGTGACCTGGTGTAACACCTTGACCCATTATTTGTTGTTAGAAAAGCCACATCATAGCTTCATTAAGGTTGGAAAAAAACTCTGAAACCATTGAGCAAGAACAACCCAACACCCCCATGTTCACCACTAAAGGATATCCCCAAGAGCCATATCCACACAGCTTTTGAACATTTCCAGGTTGTCTTGAAATCTTAACCTGGTAAAAGCCAGCACAGCTCAGCTGAAATCCCTGCTGAGCGTCTGACACACTGGGGGAGACTGTCAACCTGAAGTTTATAAATAACAGCCTTTTCTTAAAAGTTCACAGGTTTTTCCATGTTTTCCAAAACAGACCTGCTAAGTTGAATAGGAGTATTGCTTACAGCCACAAGTATGACACTGTTACTACAGGTTATTATATAATTGGAATTTAATACGTACAATTTAATTCATTGTCAGTGATTAAAAGCACAACAAATATCTGTCAGCTCCAGTACAGCTGAGCTGCTCTTGTGCAGCAGGAGCTTGGATTGCTCAGCAAATGGTAAAAAACTCATCCCCAGCCTGTCCCCTTTCCCTGCTTGCTGCCTCTCCCCAGGGGTAACAGAACAAGTTTAGAGACTCCTTGTAGCAGAATTACAGCACCCTGCACATTAAATTTTTTACTAAAATCTCAGCAAGATGTTTTTGCTGCTGGAAACGAATCTTCAAAATTTGGTTCTCACTGCAGAGCATCTCTGCATCCCTGCAATGTATTCCAGTTTTAATGCAGCGCTGGAATTGGAACAGATGGGCAGCAAATGGGGGAGAAAAGAGTCTCTCGGGTGATGCTTCCCTCTGCTGGACCCTTCACCAGCACCACAGAAAGGTGTCAGATCACATTTTCTAAGAAAGTCAGAGTTGGTACAAATTTCATCAATAAATACAAATGCAGCTTCCCAACCCTTTTGATTTTTCGTATGGGCTCCAGAAGTCGAGTACAGTTTGAGGCACATGATTGAAAAAGAAAAAAGAAGTGATATTTTTTCTGCTTAGCCCAGTTGGAGTATGATTAACCATTTCTGACAAACCCGCTGAGCTTGAGGGATGGAGCTACAAGTCTGTAAAATGTTGCTCCATTGCCATCTGGCCCTGCTGATTCCCCTCCCTGTGCCCGCTGCACGCGGAAGCGGGGCACACGTGCTGACGTTCGCTTTTGCGTCTCCAGAACGAGTGAAGGTGACACCACCTAAAGCCTGGGCTGAGTGTCAGTGGGCCCCAGTTCCCCTGGGGTCACCTGCAGTTTCCCTGCTTTGGCCAAGCAGGAAGCTTTTTGCTGGGCTCCCCCAGACAGCTGTGCTGCCAGAGCCAGGCTGGCACGCTGTCGCTGGCACGCTGTCACTGTCGCTTACAAAAGTAATTGAGTCTGATCAGGTCGATTGCTACCACAATTTTCTGCTGTAAAATATCTCTTTTTCCCACACTTTTTCTCCAAAAAGTCCTTTGCAAAATCCACCCAGTGTTACCACTGCATGGGCTGGTGTTAGCCTCCATTGCAAAGCCAAGGTTCGCATCACACACTTGGCCATGACTTGTATGATGGTGGGAGCACAGCATCCTTCACGTCCATGTTCCCCAGCCCAAATGGGGGGCTCCCTAAGGTCCCTGCCACACCTGAAATGCCCCAGCATGACAACATTTTGACCCAAAAGCCACTAAAGCTGTGCAGGGAAGCTTCCAGAACACAAAGGCTTGTTTTTCAGGAAGCCAAAAGCCACACAGCCTTGAACCTGACAGATACGTCACAATGAGATGAGCAAAGCCTCTGCAGAAGGATGCAGGGATCAGAAGTGCAGTTAGAAATATTCAGCAGCACCTTGTCTGGAAGTTATCATCCACAGATATCCTACATTTGCTAAAGGCCCAAGTGGCTCTGGCATAGCCCAAAGCACTCAGTGGCTTTGAAAGCCCAGTGGCTGGCTTTGAAAGCCCAGTTGCTGATAGAGGGAGGGACAGCTGAGTGGAGGGTTAATAAATTACATCAGTTTGACAAAGACTGAGTGCTCCTGAGAAACAGGCACATGTTTGTTTACCCTCACAACTTAACACTCCAAAAATCCATTTCTGTGCAGTATGGGTCTGGCAGCACCCACCTGGCACTGCTGCTGCACCCCCTCCCCAGCCCTCAGTTAATCTGGGCTCCTGGGCTTTGAACTGCCCTGTTAGCTGATGAACTTTGCTCTTTCAGGCTAAAAAAAGCTCCCAGTTCCTTGCATTTACATACAACTATGCTATTCTTGAAATCTAGGCTGTCCTCGTTCTCCTGAAGATTATCTGCCACCTATTAGATGACCATACTCCATAGCCGGAAAAGCTCATTAACTAAAAGCAATTCCGGAGGATTTTATTTTAAAGATTATCCCTTTTTTTTTTTTTTTTTTTTTTTTTTTTTTTTTTTTTTTATGCAATACATTTTCAACCTAGATCCTTAAAACTATTTAGAAATTCAGATCTGGTTTGAGTACAAACGGGAGTCACTAGAGAGCTGGGGCCCCTTTCCAAAAGCATCCACAAGTTTTGACATATCTGTGCAGGGGAGAGGGAGGAAGGAAAAGGAAGGAAAGGAAGGGAAGGAAGGAAAGGAAGGAAAGGAAGGAAAGGAAGGAAGGAAGGAAGGAAGGAAGGAAGGAAGGAAGGAAGGAAGGAAGGAAGGAATACACTATTATAGTCATTTCTAATGCCAAGAATGCTTGTCTGGATCTCTGAGGAGGGAAAAAATTTAAAAGTTTCAATGATTTGAATTGCCTGCCTGTGCCCATCAACAGTGGACTCCAGTGTGGTGCAGTGTGTTCCCTCCATGTTACAGCATCAGCTTTATCTATGGCCAGGCTTCATCCTCAGCTGGGAGGAGCAGAGGAAGCCAGGTCAGAGGCTTTACCCACCGATGGGACACTGCCCCTTAGGTCAGTGACCAAAGGCAGCTCCACCTTTCTGCTTCTTCACTTATTAGCCACTCAGCAAATTACCAGTTTCCCTGTTCTAGGAAAAACCAGTCAGTTGCTAAAGCATTCTCAGGAGAGTTTTCCCCTTGCAAAAGCAAATATTTATATCTGCTGTGCTCTTAGAGGCTCTGGATATGATCAACTCTTAAGGCAAGATTTAGCTGAAAGAGATGATTTATTAAAATGGATAAACAAAGCCCTGTGAAGCAAGTTAATTCAGTCTAAATAAAGCATTAAACTCCGAAGAGCACACATCAGATCACAGTACATGTCTGTATGTATATGTATATATATCCCATGTAATTCCTGCAGTCAAAAGTGCAGCCCTCTGGGCTGGGATCCCACACCAACACCCAGCAGAATGGCAGCCCTGGCCAGGCTGGCTGGGAATTAGGCAGTGTATGTATTAGCACATGCCCTGCTCTTTAACAAACCCAGTCAGGCAATCCACTCCCACCCCAAACACAGGGATCCCTTCAGCTGCCAGCTCTGCTTGTGCTCCATGTCTCAGTTTCCCCATCTCCAAACCTCCACCACAATGATCCTTCTAACAACAAGGAACTTCAAAATCTGGGGAGAAGGAGGCTGGCAAAAGAGTTCTGATTTAAACCAGTGGCTCAGAGTTTGAGCCAGCTTTTTTGGTACTGCATGCCAGCAATTTCTATCAGAGTTGTTTCTCCCTTAGATCCTTGCCGCTATAGAGCTTTAGCTCTATAGAACTTGGGTTTTTTTCTTCTTTTCTGTAAGTTGGGCTTTAATTGTCAATTATTTGCTCATGAGAATGCTTTTATGGCTGATGCTGGAGCAGACTCAAGCAGTTTTTATTTTGGTACTTGGATTAATTAGCTTTACTGGAAGTGGGAGGCAGGGCAGGGATTCATTCTTGCTGCTCATCACATATTCATTATTTACATTTTTCGGTCTCCCAAGTAACTCGGCACAGAAAACAAGTAAATGCAGACTGAAACATACACAAAACATCTGGAGCTGCTGCAATTCCGTAATTATTACTGCTCATTCACAATGCACAGAGTGCCTGTTGGAAAGGCCATTCATTTATTGGCCCAATGGAGATTTTTCCCGTCAGATGCTTCCAGTGAGGCCCCCCCTCTCCCTGTCCTCCTGCCCCACCTGCCTGGCTTAGGTCTGACCTTGACTCCCCACCAAAAGCCAAAGCAGCAAAATTGCTCTTTGTTGAGAGCAGCAGCCTCTGGAGCTCCTGGCCCAGGACAGTAAACACAGCTGGGCACATTAGGGCTGCTGAATAATTTATGTGATGACTCTTCAAAATAGTAAATCCTGCACCCCCAGCCCACTCCATCCTTCATCCTGTGCCTGCCGAGCAATTTGTGAATATTTAGGAAGTTTTACTAAATTCATAGACTCCTGTAGCAAACAGTTTTAAAATGCTGAGTGAAACACTTGCATCTCACACTGCTCACTGTTCAAGTGGCCACAGGGGAGGAAAGGGGAGCCAGGGAGAG
The DNA here is from genome assembly GCA_013390045.1 of Picathartes gymnocephalus. NCBI lineage: Eukaryota > Metazoa > Chordata > Aves > Passeriformes > Picathartidae > Picathartes > Picathartes gymnocephalus. The sequence goes on from WEKY01051226.1 coordinate 905,525, forward strand.
TCACTGCAAAATCCCCGTGGCTTAGACAAAAATTTTCAAGATTTTGGTCCAGCAGATTCAATGCTGCCCTGTGCCCCTCCTACACCCCTCAGCTCACCCACCACCGAGGAGTTAAATTAAAACATCCTCCTTGGGTAACCCATGGGTGAAATGGCAATTTTTTTTTTTTGCTGGGAAGGCCAGGCCTCGGCACAGCAGCGTTTGGGTGTGGGGAACCTCAGTGAGATCCTCCAGAAGTGCTGCCATGGCCCCAACCTGGGGTGGAGATGGCATCAGGGACCCCACTGGTGGGGTCTGTCAGCCTGAAGGGAAAGGAAAAAAAGAAAGGGAAAGGGAAGGGGAAAGAGAAAGGGAAAGGGAAAAGGTAAATAAAGGGAAATGCAAAAGGGAAAAGGGAAAAAGGGAAAAAAAGAAAAAATAAATGGAAAAGGGAAAAGCGGAAAGGCAAAGGAGAAGAGGATGTGAAGGGAAGGGAAGAAGCTTTCTCCTCGCTGGGCACACAGCAAGGCAGTGGGCAGCCCCCTGGGCAGGCACACTAGAGCAGCCTCCTCTCCCAACCCTTGGCCTTCCAGCAGCTCATTTTGGGATTCACAGTGCTGGGAATAAGTGTGCCTGGCTTCACCACCTGGCCTAGTTGTGACAGTAGAGGGTTTTGCTCAGAGGAAGCAAATCTCTGCATATTTATGAACATAATTGTTTATGGCAAAAGATACAAAGAGGAGAAGTTGATTTGGGATGCACAGAGAACTGGAGCAAACAAGCCTGGCTCCCCACGGGGCTTCACTGCAACCCCAGAGATCTCTGCCTTTAATGCTCCTGGATTGTTAACAGCTGGGAGAGGGTGGGGAGAGCCTGTCTAGGGGGAAAAAGGCAAAAATCTCCCGGTTACACTTTCATAATTTGGAGTTTCAAACCAATGTTTATGACAATGTCATAATTGCTGAGCATCCGCTGGGCTCAGGGAAAAAAATTCCTTTTATTCATCTCCAATGTCAGGATTTGCAAGTGCAAGAGATTTTCAAGAGCTTGTCTCAGTCCCTGTTTGTATGCAAATCATGCTGTAACATTTCTTAGACTCAAAGATCTGATTTTTGCTATCATCAGTCAAAGCATCTGTCAGCCTTGTCAGAAAAGAAAGACTTTGATTCTTTCAGGTCAAAACAACCCAAAATCATTGGTAGAATATTGAGATGGTTTTAAGACATGAAGATTACAATGAACATTGCTCAAACCTCATTTTTCCTTTCAATGAAATTTAAATTTTGATTTTATTTCCACATGCAATGCAATTTTTTTTCACAGGTGACAGTTTTAAAATCAGAGTTCAATGCAATATTCCAGATCTCCATAATCGGGCAGGGAGCAGTATTGGATTCAATCATAGGTACAGAAGAAAACTGGGATGAGGAATGAAACAAGCTAAAGAATGAGCAAAAATAATAGAAAATTGAGTAGAAGCTTGTGCCAAGGCTTGAAGACAGCAAGTGAGGCTCCAAGATCAAATACTTCCAGAGGTGCTGTAAGCACTAAGTGCTTGGGAATAGGGTCCTCTCCAGGAGGTAAATCCTCTGTCCAGAGAGGAAAATGTGCCATTGTCCCTGCACATGTGGACCGCAGAAGTCTGAGGGTTTGTTCACTATAAACAAAAGGAGGGCTGGTGCCTACAGGAACACTTTGCCCTTGGTGGGGCCTGGACCTATTTTTGGCAAGACAATCAGAGCATTTTCCATGTGACATGGGTTGGCTGGAAGTGGAAAACCCTGGTTAGCAAGTGACACAGTCTTTCTAAAAGCAGGATTTCTGCTTTCTCATGAAAATGATTTTTAAACAACCTGCTAGAGGGAGAGCTCACGATGTTCTTCTGGGTCTCCACGAGGGGCTGTCACTCTGCTCTTGGCAGAGAAGGTTCCATCTCCCAATAAATCCCCACTCACCCATTTGTCATTGAAGAAGTTGCTAAAGCCTGAAAGAATTTAGTGCAGCCACCAACAAAAAAAGGCACCTCCAGCTTCACACCTGGATAAAGACTGGGAGGACAGGGATGTGCTGGTCCTACTTTGGATCTCCTCCAGCACCATCAGCAGGTTCCCTGCCTGTTGCCATCAAAGTCGAATTCAAATCCCTGGGTTTGCTGGGAATAAAAAAACTGGGGGTCTGGCCTGGAGCCAGTTTCTCCATGAGCTCATGGGAGGAGGCTGCCCAAGGTCCTGTCCTGTGAACTGGAACAGCACTGTTAGCACCCCAGCATGGCCCTGGTTTGTTCTCTTCTGGCTTCTCTCCCCAGAGAACCAGCAACAACCTCTGCTGCAGAAACGGGGAACCTCCCAGGGACCCTGAGCTGCTGCTTTGGGCAGCTTTAGGATCTCAGAGGTTGCCAGAGGAGCCACATCTCTGTCCTCAAACAGGTACAGCAAGTTTCTCCCTCCTGGTTCCTGCAGCTTTACACCTTTACTGACCACTGCTCACTGTGACCACCAGGGCAAGCAGCCTCTGCCCAGCACTGAGCATCCACCTCCAACATAGAAAACAGATGGATTTTCATTTACAGAGGCACAAGACTCTCTCTCTCCTGCACACACATGGACATCACAGCCTCCACCATTTATCTGAGGAACTGTGAAGAAATAACATGTTATAATAACAGCATGGATATATCCCTCAAACTCTGAATGATAAGGCAGTAATCATTTCACCAACGTAAAGAAATATTTCCCAGTGCTCTTTCCTAAAGATAAGTATGTTCTGGGACCAGTGTGATACCCTCTCCCCACCAGCATGCACGGTTTTCCAGAGAAGTGATTTTCACAAAAGCCACTACATTAAACTACAGGCAGAACAGCCAGTTCCAAATCAGGTCCGGATGTGCTTCCATCTAACAGCCCCGATAAATACCTTGCCTTTATTTTTATACTGCATTATTTATTCACTGCACCTTGGGAAATGAGGAGCCTCAGGAGCAGTGGGAGGAGACTAGGTACCCACAAAGTAACATTTCCCTCTCACTGATGCGTTACCATCACTTTCCCAGCACAGGACTGTGCAAATGGATTGCCCACCAGCATCTTCCCAGGCCTCTGCCCACCTGCAGAGCACACGCTTCTTATTCTCACAGCACGGCACAAGGCACAGGGGGGCATTTTCTCAACTCAAGCTTAACCTGATTGCTAATTTCCTCCCTCAGACTGTGTGTCTCTGAGTTTCAGAAACCTGAATTCCTGAGGTTTGTGGCTGGCTGAGCCATCTATCCTGCCAAATGCCACTTGCACCAGCAAGTTGGAACCTTTGGATGGGCAAGCACTTGAGCATGAATGTGAACGGCCACTCCTGAGCATGCAAACGCGACTCTGCAAACACAGAATTTTAGAATGGCTTGGGTTGTAAAGGACCTCAAAGATCATCCAGTTCCACTTCCCCTGCCATGGAACACCTTCCACCAGACGTCCCACCCACACACAGCAAGGATGAACTGACCTCTGCAATCATGGTATAGTATTTAATTGCCACAGAATTTTGCCCTTCTAAATTAAGCACGTGAAGTGAGTAGATGGTATAAAGTACAACTGGATGTGTGGTGGTGGTGATTACAAACTCCAGTTTCAAATGATGGGGAAAAAGCCCAGTGGCTTTCCTTGACTTCTCCCACATTTCCAAGGTCAGTCACCCAGTCCTGAATACCAGGAGGGAAATGCAAACACCTCTCCAACTGTTTTTGGACAACTGAAATCTTTAAGGCCAAGGCCATTTGGTCCTTGTCTCCAACTTTGAGCTAAAAATATACTTTTAAAAAAATACACTATTTTTAAAAGGTTCAGGTGAGAAAAGAGCATTTAAAGTTCTTGCAAAAAGAGAAAAAATAAAAAGGAGATAAAAATTCCTGTGAGATTTTTACCTATTTCATGCCACAGCTTCAATCCCATAATTAGGTCTCCTGTCACTTCACTTGATTCTCTGTCCCATTTATCTGCAGCTTTCTGACCCTGTTTTCATATCTGGTAATGTTTTTTTTCCATTACCATTCTCAAAAGAAGACAAAAAAAAAAGGATTCTTGACCTTCACTCTGATGACTGAAATATGTAAGAACAGTTTTAACTTTCAAAGGAGAATATCATAGTGTCAGAGTAGGATATCTATAAAGTAGAAAATAGATATATATATAGAGAGATATAGATATATAGATATAGATGTATAGAGAGATATATAAAAAGTTGAATGTATATAAAGTAATGGTATCCCTAGAGCAAATACACCCCAGTCAGTGCCCTAGTGGTCTGATGGGCTCTCCTGAAATTGGACCCTGAAAAGAGAGAGCAGCACTGGGTGCAAAAAGTCCGATTTTTGGGAAAACCACAAATGCAGGCAGTGGCTGCAGGGGCACAGAGGGCATCTGCTTATCATGCTATTATATTTCAGTCAAAATTTATTAATAGTGAAGGACCTTTCTGCCTGTGAAATGGTACACACTTCTAGGCAAATCCAGGCAGTGAAACCATGTTCCCAAATGCCAGATCTCAGAATAGATGAGCCTGATGTCAACTGCATCACCCTTTTATCTGATAGATGTTTATTAAGTGAAGACAGAATATTTGTTGCATAAAAGCAAGCCAAGCCACCTGCTGCCAAAGAGCCACCTTCCTTCTGCCACAGATAAATGTGTTCACAGCTAATTTATGCTCAGAATGTACTTCAGAAGTCACACTGTGCTTGCCAGATTTTGAAAGACCGGATTTCTCACTGCTACAACACAACCCGAGAAGGAGTTACCTCCTCCTCCTCTGGGTATAAAGACCCAGTGACAGCCACAGCTCCCTTGGAACAACTCCTGGCCAGGTCAGTGAGATCAACCAGAGAGAACCTGCAAAAGGCTAGACCCAGGACATTTGGGACAGAGGTCTGGGGTAGTGAACCCCCCCTGTGGCCAATCTCTTTTTCGCAAATGTAGATATCAGGCTTGTCTGTATTGCTTCCAACAACTTCACCACTCTGGGTCCTGCTCCAGCCACCAGCACCAGGCTTTGATCCCTCCCAGCAGCACAATTGCCCAGGCTGAGGCTGCTTTCCTCCCCAGTGTTAGGCTGTGTGGCCATGCCCCCAAGGAGCGATGAGCCAGCAGCAGCAGGAGCACTTCACCTGGCTCACAATCAGTCTTGGCATCTCCATGGCAACTCCAGCAGATGCTGTATCCCTAATGGCTCCCAAGGAACCGCCGCACTCACAAGCAGCAGTTGCAATCAACTTCTGTCCTGGTCATCTCCAAGGGAGCAAGAGGATAATGCAGAAGAAATTAATAAGAGGCATTGAAACCACTTTCAACAGTGTAATTGCCTCAACAATTCCTCTGGATTACAATTAGTCTGTTCCTTAAAATGCACAATATTTCTCGTGTCTCTCAGCTTTTGTTCTGCTGCTGCTGACTGCTGCCCTGTGTATATCCATGGAGAAGGCTGAAGGGGACTGTCTTAGTTTCAAGACAAATTTCAGGAGAAAATGCCCTAGAATTACCATTTCCTCTAAGAAGAAAGGGGTTCAATAACTCCCTTTTCTTCTACCAATGAGAGAAATGGATAACAGGGGGTGAAAGTGAAAAAAATCCCTGTTTATTAACAACAAAAGATTGAATAAATGGTAGCTACTGAAATTGTGGAACCTTTTCCCCCCACAAACCCAGTCCCAGCCGCTCTCGGCTGCAGCACGTCCCCTTTGCTGCAGTTCCGGTCACAGCCAGCAGGGGCGCTGCTGGCTCCTGGCCCGGCAGGGGTGCGATGATTCCCCCACGCCTGCAGGGGGCGCTGTGCCGCCAGCTCGGCCGCGTCTCCCTCAGGCGGTAATGGCGGCACAGCCGGCGGGAGGGATGGAGAAGGGGCTTCCTTTACAAACCCACCCAGGCAGCCAGGCCCAGTGCCCCTCTGGACAGTGAAAGGAGCTGTAGCAGGAAACCTTGGAAGCAGCAGCTGGAACGGCAGCGCGGGCTCCCCCAGGGCAGCAAGCAAAAGGCAGCAGAAACTGCAGCTGTAGCTGGGCCGCGGGAGCTCCCGGCAGGCAGGGGCACAACAGCTCCAGTGTCGCAAAAACCCCAGAGCAGCAGTAGAGACACGGCAGGGGCTGGGCAGCAGCAGCCCAGCTCCCAAACAGCAGAGAGAGAGAGACTCCTTGGGATTTCTCACTGGGGCTGGCTGACCCCTGGGTCCGGGCTGTGCAGAGCGTGATGGGGGCAGCCCCACAGGAAAATGAGGATATTCCCGGGTTCTGGTGGGGCACACTCTGGCTCTAGGCTTCCCGACGGCAGAGCAGCAAAAGAAGCCAAGCTGGCATGCTCAGTCACAGTACTGAAGCAAAACAGCAACAACAACAAAACCAAAAATAAGCAGGCAAAACCCACAGGATCCCTGGTCAGAGGCACCGGCCGTGTGTATCCAGTGGAACAGAACGGACTCAAAGGCAGGGCTGCCTTGCACCCCCAGCTCCCTCCAGAAACCCCGGCCTGACTCCCCTTTGTCGTGACGGCCCCAGAAAAATGGGATGCGATAATACACCATCCCCAAGACAGGGACTGAGTGGGATGTGCCCATGCTCAAATGGAGTTATTGTACCAGGATGAGGTTTCACTATCAGAACATGACAGATCCCAAATGCAAGCATGGAAAATCCAAAATCATTACCCTAATGAGCCTTTCAGCTTCAGCATGTCAGGGGGAGAAGTGTCTGAAAACCTGCTGGAGAGTTTTTGCAGTACAAACACTAAAACCAGTCTCATTGTAAGACATAAAAGAGTCCTGACTTAAATTCTAGATCAAAGGCTCAGTCCTGCCCACAAGAGCACCTCAAATCCCCAGCCTGCATCTTCCCTGGAATCTTTTGCAGGTGGATGATCATATTGCAGCAACCCCTGAGGGATTTTATCTTTTCAGCTAAGTGAAGTGTGTATTGTTTTGCAAGCAAAGCTGCTGGGCAGCTCTCCCCAGGGGCCACACTGACACAGGGGTTTGCACCTCAGTATTGGGGCAGGAACACCTGACACCACCCAGGCACCCACAAGTGATGTCCCCCCCTTCACTGCTGGGGTGCACCCCTGAGGATCAGTGGGCAGGATTTAGCTGTCCATCACTACTCAGGAGCCAAAAGGCATTTCTGTCTCATAGCTCACATCTTACTCACCCCCATGCTCTGTGTTGGGAGTTCTCCCCACCAGCCCTTCCACCTCCACACACCAGGATTTCAGGGAAATAAAATTACACTGGTTTTAGGGTTAACGTGTTTGTATTCATATTCCAAGCCTTGCTTTCACGTCTATAACTCATTTTACAGCATCTTCAAGCAAATTTCACACTGTTGGAAAAATGTCAAGGGTTTAATCTGATATGTGTGATACTTACTGATGCCACTAGGGAGGGAGATGATCGTATCTTCCACTTCCCATCATGTTTCTTGCAAGGAGTGAAAACATATCAGGAGAATTCACTGGGTTTCACTATACTTGGTACATACAAATGAACACAAATCAAAACTCTCTGAGGAGCACAGACAAATAACTTTGCATATAAGAGACCCAAGCTCACATGACTGAAAGCTTATCTGTTTTTTCCAGTTGCATTAGATGGTCTGAGGGAATGTGGCTTTGCCAATGAGCCTTGCCATGGCTGTGACCTGCATCAGAGAGCAGGACTTGAAGCCTAGGATCAGCCTCCTGGAAGCCTTATGCTTGGCTTCAGCTGGATTAAGAGTGGAATAAAGACAGCAGGAAAAAGCTGAAAACTGTAATAAATGCATCAATACTGGGATTTTTGCTCAGATTAGTGTTTTCCCTGCAATATCAGCAGGAAAAGATTCCTTCAAATCTGCAAGAATTCCAGAGAGGGCTTCCACACATAGCAGAGAAGTCAGTGGGCATCTTGTGCCACAAAACAAAACAAACAGAAGAAAGCAAGCAGGAATGTTCTTTCTGTTACGGATTGGTTTGAAACCCAGAGTTTAAAAGAAAGTGGCTGCAGACTGGAAGTTAATGGTTTGCAGAGCTGTGGTGGGGCTGGGGCTCCAGAGGGTCTCAGTGAGGGGGTGGCAGGGCTGATTTGGGCATAGTTGCCCTGTGTTCTGGGCATGGTTACCGGATGAGCAGAGCCATGCAGGAGAGTTTGTGCCATGAGGGTTTGTGACATGAAAACAGCTGAAGGATCTCAGTATGCCCAGTGCCAGAGGGCGCAGGGATGTGCTGCAGGCTGGAGCCCTGGCTGCTCACACTGTGCTCAGGCAGCCAGGCTTGCACCACTTCAAATCCCAACAGAATGAAATGTTTAAGCCCTTTGCTCTGGGAAGTGCTTTTCTCTACTGAGAAAATAAGCGCTTTATTTTAAACCTTGGGATGTGGCAAGCAGAGAAAAAAAAAGAGTCAATATTTGAGTTTTGGTCCTAGCCTGAGCACGTGCAAACCCAGGGCAGGGCAGGAGGCAGGGACAGGCCCCAGCACCAAACGGTGGGGAGGACACCCATTGCTGGATGGAGAGGACCAGGCACGTCAAATGTCACCCAGCCTGACCAATCCAATACCCACATTGCTGCTGGCAGCCCTCGTGGGCCTGTGGATTAAATTCAGCTATCACTAATGCATGGCATTACGCTGATACCCAAATATCAATCAATAATATTGACTTCAGTAAATTTTCCTCTGAGCTTATAACTGTAATTTAATTTTGCCCAGACCAAATTAGAAAAAGCAGGCTGCATGAAAGCAATATTCCTAAGGCTTCATTTCGGAAAGACATTTGGATCTCAGAAATAGGACTTGAAGTGTTTGTAGCAAGGAATATGCTTAATTAGATTCATGTCTGAGAAGTCCCCAGCTGTTCTGCAGACAAACAGAAATATCTGAAATTTCTTCCAGCTCTATGGAGACACAGAGATTGGCTCCTCTCCCTGTTGCCCCAGTCCGAGAGATTTGCACTTATGATTATTATCCGGTGCTGTTTCAGACAATACAAGATGCCACACAATCTCTGAGCATAGAGCAAATATTCCAGCATTTTGTTTCATTATTACTTCCACCCTGTTCACTTCAGCATCTGAAATATTCTTTGCTATTCTTTTTTTTTCTCATGTGAAAGGCTTTCTGGAAGTTGGACGTAACATACATTCATTATGAAATGAAAATACCTCATGTGTTCAGGATGGAAAAAAAATCCCTGGCTTTCAAGAAAGCTTTGTGAGCTTATTAAAAACAAGAGCACTCGCTATGCGTGTTATTCTGCCAAATGAAAAATTCCCTCCTTGCTTCTCAGGCTTGTAAGCTGCTTTGTGTGCTCAAGACATCTCTTTCCAGTGTCCAGCACATTTTCATCATTAATCCAACTTGGAATAAAATATTAGCTGCCTTGTAACACCAGAAGGGACTGCAGGGCAGCCACACCTTGGCTCCATCTTCATTGGAGAGGGATTCTGGAAAAGTCACCAGTGACAGTGCCCATCCAGCCCTCAGACTTTGGGAGCAGACCCCTGTGCCACAGGGAACCTTGGGAACCTTCATACCCAAACCCTGCATCTGGGGAGAAGCTGAAACAGGAACTGTGTGCCAAAACCACAGCAGGCCATAAACACCACAGCTCAAGAAGAAGCAAGCCATGACTGCCTTCAAAATCCACATCCCTGGGGCACTGCGGCAAGTCCTACCACACAGGGAAAGATGCAGTCTGGGAGCTTCAGTTCCACATGCAACTTGCAGGCCCACCTCACCAGCCTGGCCACCTTCCCCTTCTCTTCCTTGTCTCCCCATTACTCACCCTAGCCCTTTTTTTAGGGGTCGCAGCCCCACTCCTGGCTAATGCTTTGAGACAAATCTGCGGTGCATGGTGGGGGCTGGTGAGCATAGAGGTTGGTCCTCCACCGCCTTCTTTCCTCTAATTTCTTCTGCCACCACTTGTTCTTTCACATGGCCCATCCAGCAGTCCAGGCTGGGCTGGGAAGAGGTGTGGATAGACACTGTCAGATCAGGCAACCAGCCACTGCTCATGGAGGAGTCCAGCTGGGCACCCTGGCACAACCAGCTGCTGTGCTGCTGGGTACAGACCTGAGCATGGGGCATTTTGGAACTGGAGCTCTTCCCAAGGTTGTACCAAGGAGCTGGGGCTGGATACACAGCGGAGCATGGGGACAGGAGAACATCAAACATGAGTGATCCTCAGGAGAGGGAGGTTAACCCCTTACTGCCTAAGATAACCACAAGGGCAGACTCTGCTGAGCCACGTCAGACTAGGAATATTGCCTCAAACCCTGCTGTAGCTGGGCTGGATCTCACGGTGAGCAAAACACAGTGCAAGGCTCAGACTGACAAAGTGCATCCATGCAGATCACCTCCAGCAGCCAGTGGAACAAGTCAAGGAACTCACCCAGCAATTTATCCCACGTGATTGCAAAACCCTGCATCTGACTAAGGATGAGTAACAGCAAATACAAGGATGAACAAACATTTCAGGAGCTTTGAAGAGCTGCTCTCAGTAACCAGCAGCCGCATTCATTATCCCATAGCCACCTGAAATGGGAGCTCTTAGTCTCCCTTGTCACACTACAAGTCAAGCCAGTCCACTGGTCAGTGGTGGCATTTGGGCCACAGGTCAGTGGTGTCATTTGGGTGGGCAGGTTGGTAGTTTGGGACTATTCAGTACTGAAACATTCATAGCTCATGTGCTGTGGCAGATCACACTCTCTCTGCAAGAGTTCTCTTTTCCCCTAGTTCTTCATTCCCATTTATCTTACAAACAATTAAGACTCTTTAAGAAGATAATCAGTTTGGACTTTGAAGCTTTTTTCTTTGATCTGTGTTTTTTCTTAAAATACAATTTCAAATATTGTGGCATTCTGGATGTTTTCTGTTTCAGTAAGAAGCTGCTAATTGTAATTAGTTTTATCATGTGGAAATTCAAAAATCTGCTCTGAATGCATTCCTTTGAATTTAGTTAAAAGGTACTTTTTGAGCTGACAATCACTTTGACTGTAGCTTGTGAGAAAGAATCGAATTTTAAACTTACAGGAAAAGCTCATTTTACTGCAGGGCTGAGAATCCACTGTCTCAGAGCTCAGTGGCATCTAGAGATGCTAGTGAGAGCCAGAGCAAATATTTCTCTGGGCTTCCACTTTCAAGCAGTATGTTTTAGATTACACTTAAGTGGATTCAGGAGAGGAAACTGGGGGTGGTGGGTGGAAAGGATGCGAGTAGGTAAGAATGAAAGGAGGCAGCACATGGAAAATTGGAAGGAAACAGTAACTAAAGAAAAAAAAAAGATGCACAGAAAGGGTGAGGAGGCACTTGCAAGACTGAGAGTAGATCATACAGAAAGCTCAGAGTTACATATACCGGACTGAATAGGTAAGGTTAATAAGGAAATGTATATGGATAATATATCAAAGGATTGCTGCTGGGCACTTCAAAAATTGCTGTGAGTCACTAGAGGTGGGATGGAGAAAACAGGAGAAGGGGAATGAGCGAGAGGAAAACACCAAGATGATAAAAACATTAAAAGATATTGAAATATATATTGAACAGTATACAATTCAAAATATTCAAAATACATTATTTTCATGTTTGGACAACTGTGCAGGAAAAAATTATCATCCTGTGCCCAGGAGGGAGGATGTGGCCAAACAAAGGCCGTGCCCAGTGGGGAGCTGGTGTTGGGGGGTGTGGCGCAGGAGCCAGCCAGGGCTCAGGTTCTGCACACACCAGCACCAGACATGGCACAAATCCGCTGTGCCCACCCTCCTCTCCCATCCTACCAGGAACCAAACCTGGCTCCACTGCACTATGGGGAATTCCTGCTGGGCAGGGGATTACCTTGCACCAGGTGAAGCTAATCCCTTGTGTGAGTCCTTCTGTGGACAATGTGTCCTCCTCCATGGGCCAGAATATGCTTCTCCTTTTGAGGATGGGATGTCTCTGCCCTCCAGATCATTTCCATGGCAATAGGCAGGATGCAATATATATTATAACAACCTGCAGAACCCAAGTAGTGCTAGTGGGATAGAAAAGCTATGAAAATAAAAACTTGTATTAAACATGAACTTCTGCAGTCAGATTCTCAGATGGGCAAGAGCAATGGCTGCTTTGCAAAACAGCAAGGCTGAGGGCAAGGCTGCCTCTAACTCTGGGGATAATTGTCATGGAAACTACAAGTAAAGTAGCACAAAACACAAGTAGGTATGAAAAAGGTAGCTGAAAATAGCTGCTCTGGAATATTTCTTTGCAAAGCTTCTAGACATTAAAAGGCAACTGAATAAACAGCTTAGTAATTTTAGACATTCTTGGAAAATGGATTTTAAAGGAAAAATGGGGCAAACCACAAAACTGTGGCTCAGGGAACACTCCAGGAGAAAAAAAAATCTCTGAGAGAAAAATGAGTGCAAGTAAGACTCCTACAAGATTTATAATACACATACCTACAGATGTATAGACAGACAGATAAACTAATGCATGTGTGTTATTACACTGAGCACAGAGCGCATATTTTTAACTACATAGTGTGTGCATACATATATAGGTGTATACACTATATAAATATATACTACCAGAAAAAAAAATACTGAAAAGTGAAAGCAGCACAAATGAAATCCTTCCTGCATCCAAGTGAAGATGAGAGGGTTTCTCAGAGGTTAACTTGACTGAAGCCCAAGGCTTTGAGCAGGAAAGCAAGTTGTCTGATGATTTGGACCAGTGTCTAAATGGCATCTGCCCAAGGATGGCTGTGACCAGAAAACACAGAGAGGGTGAGATCCAGCACCCGACAGCAGAATGGATTTGTGCCAGAGAGCCTCCAGCTGATGGAGAGGTAGTCAGCAACTCCCAGCAAGCAGAGATGGCCAAAAACCAGACACCTTCGCTTCGTCTCTGCTCAAAAAAGCAGCGAACTGCATTTCACAAAGTGCCTTTTCCTTGCTCCAAGGAACACCTCCCTGTGCCAGATGGATGGTGGCACATCCAGGGATATTCTTCCAGCCAAAATTGCCAGTAAAAGGAGCTGCAAGCACAGGGGAAGAAGCAGGAGTGCCAGCCCAGAAAGTGGAGCAGCAGGTACAACCTCCCAGCAATGGTGCTGGGAATGACAGGGCAGGATTCAGTGTGAACACAGAGGAAAATAGGTGAGATGTGGAGGTACTGTCATGCAGGTCACGCTAGGAAAACATTAAAGGATAGTTTATGCACTTGGATAGGAATGAACTGTGTTGTAACAGAGAAAAGAGTTAGCTAGAAGATGTGAGAAGCAGCAGAATATATATTACATCACACAGCAGCACTTGCTGCTGGCTGGGGCCAGGATAATCCATCCCAGTTCTTGTGCCATGCTGGAATAAACAGTGAATTAACCAGGAATAATCCTGTGACAGCAAATTGTTTATATGCCCTAGTAAGTGCCAAGCAGTGTGTCTCAGCAGGCAAGACAAAAAGAGTTCAAGGTGAGTACCAGAGGTGTTCTGGCATTGCAGCAGGTTCATGTGAGTTGTGGGGGGGATTTTAGAGGTTGGTGTTGAGATTTTTTCCTTTTGTTTCTTTCTCTCATGGAATTTTGTCCCATGTGTTGCTAAAAGATAATAACGACCAGTACTTCAGAGAGACAAAAGATGTAGCCAAGGCAGAGGGGGAGGAGTGCAGCTGAGAGGCATTCTCTTGGGAAGGGCAGAGATACTGCGGGATTTTGGACTGGGGGGAAGAGGCTGGATGCAGGTCCAAACTCTCTCTTGCTCTCGGCACCAGAGGAGGACAGTGGAGCTATTGCTTACTGCGGGGAGAATTCACTGCCACTGCCAGAGCCCAGCCCTGTACTGCTTCTTGCTTACTGTGGCTGAGCCTTTGCTTGTAAGAGAAGCCGCTGCACTGGGACCTTATTAACACTCGATCTGACTGCAAAGGACCCTCACCATCTATTCGGGTGCCTCAGGAGAAAAACCAAGGCCCCCGAGCCCCTCCCCTTCCTGGAGGGCGCTTCTCCCTGGCTGTGTGCGGCAGCTGCTACGGAGGAGCCCGACTGCCACTGCCCAGCCCCGCTGCTTTCTGCCACTACCTCGGGCTTTTTTGCTACACTCTAACCCAGCACCTGGTGTCCACCCGACTGCCGCGCGCGGCTCCAGCTAAGGCTGCGGAGTTTTTGGTTATGTGTTGTTTGCCACACTGCAGGGTGTGCCCACCTCTGCCGTCCCAGCCGCTGCTCTGAGGTTTCCTGCTGCAGCCCGTATTTCCATCTCTCCCGCCGGCTGTGCCGCCATTACCACCTGAGGGAGACGCGGCCGAGCTGGCGGCACAGCGCCCCCTGCAGGCGCGGGGGAATCATCGCACCCCTGCCCGGCTGGGAGCCAGCAGCGCCCCTGCTGGCTGTGACCGGAACTGCAGCAAAGGGGACGTGCTGCAGCCAAGAGTGGCTGGGACTGGGTTTGTGCTTCCGGTTCTTGGTGCTGCAGTTGTTTGTTTGCCTTGTCATACATATATATATACACACCAGTAAAAAAGTGTTACTCCTTTTCCCAGATCTTTGCCTGAAAGCCCCTTAATTTCACACTTATAATAATTCAGAGGGAAGGGGGTCATATTTTTCATTCCAAGGGAGGCTCCTGCCTTCCTTGGCAAACACCTGTCTTTCAAACCAAAACCGTTGGTCATATCCACACCATGTAGAAGATAATGATCAGTAACTCAAATGACACCTCAAAAGGAGGCAACAGCACAAGAACCATTTCATTTACCAGAGGTGATTGCTACTCCCAAGTGCAAGGAACTGGGAATAAACAAAGGTTCAGAGAGCAAAAGATGAGAAGGGGAAGGTCAAGGGGGAGGTGAAAGGAAAATGGAAATGGAGAGAAAAGTAACCCTAGCTAAGTGGCAATTCTATTCAGCTATAGGGGAAGAGAGTTCAACACAGCCCCAGCTGCAGAGCACTGGGGACAGGAGGAAAATTGCCACAGCAGCAGAGGCTGGATGCTGCAGCCAGTCAGGGTTTTACAGGGCAGTAACCAGGTATTTATGAAATATCAGGCAGGCACAGGTTTCTTTACTTCTGAGAGGTTACAACATAGAAAGATACCAAAAGGAATTAATTACGTGGGGTTTTTTACTCAGTAATGTCAAGTCGCAGCTCAGGAAGATTAAATATGCAACCAGAAGTCACCTACATTGACGTAATGCCACTAATAACAGTAGCATTTATAGAGGGCTAAATCACACTTTCCTTGCTTAAGGCCTTTCTCTCTGACCTTTGAAGGTTTGATCTCGAGATGTGACGTAAATCATCTGGAGAGTTTTCTTCACCTCTACCGGGTGAAGGATATTCCTACTCTGTGAAAGCAGAGTTAGTCTTGCAAATAAAAGAAAGAAATTTACTGGAGGTATTTTTCTTTCAGGGCACCTGAGTTCTCTGCTTCCCAATGTCACTCAGGTACCTCTGTGCAAAGGCAAAGCTCTTTGCATCAGTTGAGGAGGATCCTCTAGCACTGCACAAAGATGGACTCTCAATTCCAGATGGTTTGAATTTTCTGCTCACTTCTTAAAACCAACATAAAACCCCCTAAAGTAACAATCCAGCTATTTTCACCAAAACTGAAGTTTCTCAGGCTAGCAAGTTGCCCATTACTAAAAGAAAACATTTAGGGAACTAGTACCTGGGCATGAGGGCACAGCACTGGGTGTACCCTGAAACCCCACTCGCTCTGGGACTCAAAGTGCACTCAGGAGGAGGAAACAAGAGCACCCTCCTCAGTTAAATTGGTGTTCAAGCCAATGGGCGTTTGGCAGGTGCTCTCCAGATACCCAACAGTCTGCAGAAACAGCCAGAGCTAAATCCCCACATATTTCAGAGAAACGCCTTGCCTTGTGAACTTACCAGGATGTTCAGACTGTGGTCACTTCAACACTGGGTTTATTTTAGAAGACAACATAATATTAAATCATCACACTATTGTTTGTGTCAAATGCCCTTTGCCTTAATTAATAAATGTGTGCCTGGTTTGCTGTGAGATCTCAGTAGAAGTTACACAACACTTCTCAGCCAAGCGCTTTTCCTTGCATGATGTGAAAATCACTTGTGTTATAAAAAGTG
Organism: Picathartes gymnocephalus; assembly: GCA_013390045.1. Lineage (NCBI taxonomy): Eukaryota > Metazoa > Chordata > Aves > Passeriformes > Picathartidae > Picathartes > Picathartes gymnocephalus. Next base: position 921,584 of record WEKY01051226.1, read on the forward strand.
AAAAAAAAACCCAAACAAAAAACCCCAGGCTGTGTGTTTGAAAAGAAGCTGCGGAAAATACATCAATATTTGCAATTACAGTGGCAGCTGCTGCTATGTGAGCAGTTAGGGATGACTGCTCACACCCCTTCTCCCCACTCTGCTGCATCCCCACTACGGTGAGCATCCAGCTCTTCCTTCCTCTGCTCCTCACTCCTATATATTTCCCATTCCTCCATGCACCCTGCAATTGCCACACAGCAACCCTCCCTGATGGCCATATTCCCTAAGCACCAGCTGAGCAAAAGGCACAGGAATACACCCACTGCAGGGCAGGATGTTGTGAATTGGCCAGAACAGCTGATCCTCCCAGTTTGGATCTGCCCTCCCTGATCTCACATAACTTTGAGGAATTGGGAGTTACTAAAAGCTCATGACATCCATCAGATTTGGTTCAAGCTGACCAAGGGGTTCAAAGGCATCAGAGCACAGAAACACAGACTGATGGCAGAGGGTGTAATTGCATGAGATTATTGCTTGAGAAAAAGAGGCTTAGAAAAATCATCAAAGGACAAAAGTCACTCTGGAACCACAGGGAAGGCTGACAAGGCTGAGCTAAGGAGGAAGAAAATGGAGTAACTTCCCAGAGGACCGAAAGTTTTCAAATTCCTTGTGCTTCATTTCAAATTATCTCAGTAAACTGATAACTATCACAGCAACTGCCAACAACCTGAGGATTTAAATAAGCTTTTTGCCACTAGCACATGTAAACCCCAATGAATTCCAAACAGATGGTGTATTTAAAGATCACATTATATGTACTACAATCAATATCCAGATTATGCCAGGGCTGCTGCAAGGAAAAAGATATCATTTTAGGCATGTAAAACCCCTCCAGTTTTGGACAGAGACTGGGCAAGAGTAATCAGCATTTCTTAAAGTCTTAGAAATGTAGTGAAAGAGCTGAAGTGTGTGTAATTACCAGTGAGAGGCATTGTAGCAAAGCAGATAAAGCTAATTATACAGTACAGGAGCGTTTTCAGTTGATGCAGTAGTAATCATAGTCAACAGAGAAGTGCCCAACAGAAGCATCCAGATACAATAAAAGCAATCATGGGGTGAAAGTGTACAGCACAAATCACCTAAAAAACAAAGGCGGACACAGACACGTAGCTGGAACCATCAAATTAATGCTGATTTGTGGATTTCTACATGCAATAGGATATCTTAAACAGCAGCACACCTTACCCTGTGCATGGTGCCCCCGTAAAACTGTCACATCAGTCTGGAGGAGGTATCAATATTTCTGCTCCATGCAGGTCAGATCCAGCACCAGCCTGTGATAATATTGGCACCATTTATCATGGGAAACACTGGGTGCTGTTGCTGTGTATGAAACAAACACACCAGTGGGTCGGTCTAGAGTATATGTTTTCTGAAACGAAATCAATACTTAGGAGAAAAGACGCAACAAACAGACCTTACTTTGATTTCAGACTTGCAGGCTACCATCCCCCGTGGACCCTGGTAGGTCTGTATCCTCCTTTCTGCACTGTAACAGGCAAGCTGGAACACAGCATCTGAAACAAAGGCTCAAGCATAAAACATTTGTGTGTGTGTATATTTACACATCTCCATAAATGCCATTTCAGTGTCTCTTGGTTTGATGATGAGACAGACACTGAGCAGGATTTCACTTCCCTGTGCCGGCAGCGCTCTCTCCCGCTCTGCAGTACAGCCATTCCCAGGAGCTGTCACTTGCTGCATGTCTTCATGGCACCAAATCCACTGGGTTCTCACCTGTTCAGAAAGAGCTTCTCCCCCAAGATTTCCCGAGGCAATAGTGTTAAATATATCCAGCCTCAGGCAGCAGATTGCCATCACCCTTCCCTGCACCCAGGCCTGCCAGAGGTGTGGAGCAAAGGAAGAGGCTCCTCCACTGTCCCTACCTGTCAGTTTGATTTCTCATGGCCATTACACATTAATAGCTTTTCAGATCTCTAAGTAATGATGCAGGAGCCCTCTCCTCTCAGGGTAATAAACTCCCCCAACATGTCTGTTTGTTGGAACACCTGACTCTAATGCTGCAAAAGACTTAATTTGGGCACTATGTAAAATGTCGTCCTTTAAAACAAGGATTTACTGATTTGAAAATATGCAAAGGAAGAAATGACACTTATTGCTGTGAAACAAATACTTGGCTGATCAGATGCAGTTAGCAACATGGAAAGGATGACAAAAGAGTATCAGGGAGGTCAAGAGATGCAGAAATCCCACTCCAAGGGCATTTTCTAGCTGTTCTTACACTGGTGCCAGGGTTTGTTTAACACCAGCCAGCCTGTGGAGCTGCACTAGCAGAGGGCTCGACCCTGTGCTTTTCACTCCTTGCTGACACAGACTGCAGTTTCTGAGACCCAGACTTCCAAACAGCCATACCTATGCCAAAAATAATTACCTAGGAAAACAGGCAACCTCTAGGAGCTTATTCAGAGGAAATCAATGCCTGACACTTGTATGCTTATACAGTGCCACTGTGAGTACTGCTGTCAACACTTCCACTATTGAAGGGTGAAGAATGAAGCCAGATGTGATTCAAGTGCCATCTTTTCCCAAGTTCAGTTAAACCAGCCCTGCAAATGAAACAAATGCACCGGCCTTGAAGATGCCTGAGGATGACAGCAAGGTATGAAAGCGTAATTGGTATTGCTGAGGTGAGCCTGCAGCTCACAGCATGGTGGCTGTGCACAAAGAGCTCTTTGTTACAGCATGGACAGGTCAAACAGCTCCCAGAGCCCATCATGACTTCTGCAGTGGGAATTAAAGCCACACAGCAGCACTTGGGTCCAGTCCTGGGTCCTGCTGCAGATCCTGATCTGCTGGCACAGGATGCTCACAGTGCCAGGCTGGCCCCTGTCTCTGAGGCCCAGGAGAGTCAGGCAGGGCTGCAGGACCTCCTCGGAGAGGGAAGGGGAGCACTCTGTGACCTGATGCTGGAAAGTGCCACACGCCCTGAGTGATGGGAGCTTTTCCCTTTGTGGGCTGGGAGAGAGGAGCCCCCTGCTCTCAGCAGGGCTGGACAAGCAGAGGGATTGGTGACAGACACAGTCCCTTGATGACTCCCTTGATGGCACTGGCAAGCAAAATACTCGGCTGCCATAACGGGTGTGTTATACACCCCTGCCAGCAGCAAAGTGGTGTCTGGCTGGACACAGGGGTCTGGAAACTGGGCTGGACACCGGGGTCTGGAAACCAGGCTGGACACAAGGGTCTGGCAACCAGGCAGTGGCTGGGGAGGGGGCACAGCAGGTTGTGGGTGGTCTGTGCCACTGCAGAAGGCTGGAAGTCCCCAAAGATTTCAGTCAACATTCAGCAATAGCGGGGCTTCACTTGGCACCCGGAGGGTGGAAAACAGCCCACTAAGCACTCAGAAGGCAGAGACACCGTGCAGTTACCGCTCTGAAACACTGGCACCTTGTGGCAGCTCAGCCCCAGCTGGACACGCTGTGTCTGACTGTCCTGCTGGACATCGGGGTGGCCTGGGCACGGCTCCAAGAGCCAGGACACAAGCAGGAGCAGCATCACACACAGATGCAAAAAAAGCCACCTTGCTCTGGGTAGCGCTTAGTAACTAACAGCTGCTAGTGGGGAAGGAGGAAATCTGGAAATCTGTAGTTGCACTTCCAGCCCTGCTTGTGGCCTCCCACAGCTGCAAAAATGAAAACGAGGAGGGTGGCATTACCTGGGATGCCCATGATCACTGTTTGGGGCACTGACCACACAAGATGTGTCCAACCCAGGAACTGCAAGGAACAAACAAACCTCTTGATGTGTGTGAGCACCACCAGGGCAGCGTAGGGTCTGGACCCCACCTGCAGCACATCCATATTGTCACTCTTCCAGAAAGGGCTACTAGGGGCCATCACAGGGCTCCTCACTGCCCTGATGCACCTTGTAAGGAAGAAAACAATCATTTGACATCCCTTTTTGGAAAAAAAAAAAAATTATTTGTATCCTTTTGAATTCTGTTACAAACCATTAAATTATGGTCACAAGGTCTTATTTCATCATATAAATATTTGAGATATAAGTATTCTCCCTGAATTTTTTTTCACATTTAGTAGTGAATGTCACGTGTGTAGCCAGCTCCTTTTATCCCTGTTACTGCTGAAATACACATAAATATGAAAATATGGGCAAATATTTACAGGCAATAAATGCTGGGTGGGGTAATTAACTAGTGTTTCATATGGTTACAAACCAAAACACGACATTTCAGTAATAACTAAACCCAGGAAAATTAAAACTCAGTTCCCTTACTCTTCTCACACCTAGCAACTTATTTTTTAGCCAATTAAAAAGTGGCAAATCCAGAAATGGGAGAATGAAGAAATTTTTCTCCCACAGTACATAATGAATCTGTGGCTTTTACTGCCACAATGAGCTGAGGATACCAAACCCAGCGAGACTGACAGGGTGTGGGTGTTTCTATGGACAGTGAGAATGGCCAGAACTATAATGATTACGAATTATGTGAATTTTGGAAGAGGGCAGACCTCCAGCGGTGGCTGCAAACCAAACTTTATTAGGGATTAAGAAAAGAGCTATAGTGACAGCCAGGTTATCTGCTTACAAGGGAACTGCACATACTTTCCACCTTCCACCCATCGCTGGAGGGACTGTCTGCAATAACTGTATGTTGGAGCTGGTTCAATTTTTTTTCATCTTCAATTTTTGTGAGCTAATCCCATCTCACCCACTCACACAAGCAATGTTCACCCGTGTGTGCAATGCCTGAGCACTTGGAACATCAGCCTTACTTAGCAGAAAAAACCCCAACCATCCTTTTCTTCCCAAACAAGGCATACAAAGAATAAACAGCATTCCTTAGCTCCAGAGCACACTGCCTAAGGAATAGAGCTGGGGACAAGACACAAAAAAAAACCCCCAAAAAACAAAAAACAAACAAACAAAAAAACCCTAAAAAAACCAAACCATGCAAGAGGCCTAAAAGTGTCTGTCATAAATAAAACTAATTAATAGGCCTCTGAGCAAAAGCAAAGGCCAACAGGCAAATAACATAAACACTGCTGCAGAAGATCTGCGTGCTGCTCCCCGCAAAGCAGCAAAGCCATTGCTCCTTGCGCAATCGATACAAAAGTGATTGCAGCTCAAAAAGAGAAACAGAAGACAAAGGAAAAAATGACTGCTCTTAAAGAAACAAAGGAACTGCCCAACTTAAAACAGTTTCTCCTTTATTTTATTGCAAAATACTATAACTACAAGCCAATAAATGAAGGGGGGAAAAAGTCAGAATCAATGTAAAAAATACTAGCAGTTATCAAAAACACAGCAGGCAACTGTTTCTTCCAGCGAGCTCCTAAATAATTCATGCCCAATATACAGAAGCCAATCTTGGGAGTGCACAGTGCCAAAACAGTCAAGGGATCCGTTTCTCCCATCACCCAGATACAAAGCACAGCTCCAAAATAGAGGCACTGGCCAAAAGCATTGTACTTAAATGCCAATTCCAAGAAATAACACCAAAATGTGTCTAGAGGAGCTCAGCTGTACAGCAAGCATGGTCCAGGAGGTTGGATGGGGTCCTGCATCCCACAGGATAGCCCTGGGCACCCAAAAATGCCCTTTGCAGGAGCCAAGCACCCTGTGCCTGCCCCACCCCCCAGCTGTGTTCTACTCGAGAAGCACCAACTATGTTTTTATCTTATTTCCAGCTTCCAAGGGAATACAGGGATGGATATAGGTAGAGTTGTGAGGATGAAAAAAGGGTTTGACTTCAGGTATCACCTGGGGATGAACCTCAAGGACTCCGCGCACAGGGCTGTGGAGGCACAGGCGATGCCCCATCTGTAACATGCGGCACAGACAATTTGTGGGCAGTCCTGGTGAGGAGGGAGAGCGGGGCAGGACCAGGGCCAGCGGGGTGGGGTGACACATGGGGACCACCCAATCCTTCTGCCAGCATCTCCACTCGATGTTCCCAAGGGAGGGAACATGCTCCAGCACTGGCAGTGTTTACTGTGTGAGGTCAGGAAAGACAAAATCAAAGATATTTAATAAACAGATGGAGAAACGTCAAGAAAAGCAAAATGAGAAGTAGATGAATGTGGGCCAGTCAGATATGACTTCCTCACCATCCTGGATGAGATACAACTGAAACTAGGGCTGTTTAGAGCCCCCTTTATTTGCCCTCTACTTGTTTTGAGTCACAAGCTCTGGTGTGACATATCCGAGCTCCTTTCTGAAACTACAGAGGCTACAAACCCACTTTTTCCTGTGACCCCTTCCAGGTCTGTGTCCTTGCTCAAACACCCGACAGAGCCTTGTGAAGAGCCCCTTCCTAGGCCTGTTCAGCCTTGAGAAGAGACAACTGAGAGGGGACCTCACCAATGTCTGTCGGTGTCTGCAGGGAGGGTGACAAGGAGATGAACCAGGCTCTGCTCAGTGGTGCCAAGCACCAGGGCAAGTGACAACGGGCACAAACTGATGCACAGCAAGTTCCACCTGAAGATGAGGAAAAACTTTCCTGTACAGTGACCAGGCACAGGAAGAGATTTTCCAGAGAGGCTGCAGAGTATCTCTCACTAGAAATATTCCAGAACTGTCTGAACACAACCCTGTACCGTGTGCTCTGGGATCACAGAGTCACAGAACAGTTTTGGTTGGAAGGTGATTTTGAAAACCACCCAGTTCCAACACCCTGGCATGGGCAGTGACACCTTCCACTAGACCAAGTTGGATTTGGACACTCCCAGGGATGGGGCACCCGCATTCCCTGGGCACCCTGTGCCTATGACTCAATGATTTTGTGACAGTTTCTGTGTTTGTGTCCCCGTGTCACCCTGCCCGCAGCCAGGCCCGCCGCCCTCCGCGCCTGCGCCGCCGCGGGGCCTCCGCGCCGCCAGG
>WEKY01051226.1:928575-969367 GCA_013390045.1 Picathartes gymnocephalus
GTCCCGCCGCCGCCGCCGCCGCCATGCCGCTGGAGAACCTGGAGGAGGAGGGGCTGCCCAAGAACCCCGACCTCCGCATCGCCCAGCTCCGCTTCCTGCTCAGCCTGCGGCCCCGCGCGCCCGACCCCGCCGCGCGCGACGAGCTGATGGCGGCGGTGCGGCTGCACAGTGAGTGGGGCCTGCGGGAGGCTGCGGCTGTGTGGGGGCGTCTGTCTGTTCGCCGGCCCCGGCTCCGACCGTGTGTCTGTGGAGCAGCCGTGTGACTGTGGCCATCGATCCCCGGGCAGGGCGGGCAGGGGGCTATGTACACGTCCCTCCGCAGTTCGGCATCGCTATGCCCGCGGGACTGACTCCCCGGGGGCACGGAGAGCCCGAGAGCAGCGGGGCAGGGCGAGGGTTGGGCGTACCTGTGCCGTGCCCTGTCCCTAGCTCTGATCACTCTTACATCGTGCTGGGGCTGTAAGAGCTGTGTGCTGAGCACCACGGGCTGCTGTGCTCACAGCGGGATAAAGAGAATCACAGAACATCCAGAGCTGGACGGATCATCAAAGTCCAACTCTTGATTCTCCACAAGACACTCTCAACAATACCACTTTGCCTGAGAGCATTGTCCCAGTGCTCCATGAGCTCTGTCAGGCTGGTGCACCACTGCCTTGGGAGCCTTTTTAGTGTCCGACCAGCCTCTGGGGGAAGAACCTTCTGATATCCAGCCTAAACCTCCCCTGACACAACTCCATGCTGTTTACTCAGGTCTTGTCACTGGTTTCCAGAGATCAGAGATCAGCACCTGACCCTCCACTTTGTCTCACAAGGAAGTTTAAGACAGCTTTGAGGTCTCCCCTCAGTCTCCTCTTCTCTAGGCTGAACACACCAGATGACCTCAGCTGCTCCTTATACATCCCCTCCAGACCCTTCATCATCTTCATGTCTCTCCTTTGGATGCCCTCTAACAGCTTAATGTCCTTCTGATATTGTGGTGCCCAAAAGTGCCCCCAGAACTCAAGCTGGGGCCACCCCAATGCAAGGTAGGGAAAGTGCAAATGGGAGCAGTGTAATGAGCAGTGATGGAAAAGGATCAGTGAAAGGAAGCATGAGGGGCAAGCACTGCAGAAACAGTGGCTGTGCTGTGTCTGGATTCAGCAGGTACCTGGCCGTAGAAGGGGTGTCTCTGACTTTGACAGGCCTGTTGTCCTTCTAGGAACAAACACACTCTCATTGCAGCAATGAACAGCAGAACCCTTCCTGCTTCTCTTTCAGACATGGCTCCATACTATGAAGCCCTGTGCAAGTCTCTCGAGTGGCAGATGGACACGGATCTGCTGAACAGAATGAAGAAAGCCAACGAGGAGGAACTGAAACGTCTTGACAATGAATTAGAGGATGCAGAAAAGATCTTGGGGGAGAGTGAAATCCGGGATGCAATGATGGCCAAGGCTGAGTACCTGTGCAGGATTGGGGACAAGGTTGGTGACAGCAGAGGCTTTATGGACTCGTAGAAAACACTGCATGGGAACCCTATTAGCTGGGCAGGTCCCGGTGAGCACAGGGGGCTTGCAGAGCATTTTCTCTATGGCACATCACACACTGCTGGCAGATAGGGGAGGGTCTTACTGAAATATATATTATCTAGGAAAAAACAGTCCTTGAAAGAAAACAACTTTTTTCTTGACAAGGGGAAAAGTTTGCAGATACCATTATTCACTTTCCTTGCACCTTTAGACTTTTCCAAGCTATTTAGATCATGCAGCTGAAAATGTACAGAGTAGATTTTCATAGTCTTTAGCTTAAAAGATACACGAGGAACAGCTTTTCCAACTTGATTTAAACTTAGATACGTTAAGATTATTCAGAATGCATCATGTGAAAGTCACAGCTACCAGTGGGAAACAATGTGTGTTCTTACAACAGGTATTTTGTGAATGTTCTGAGTGCTTTTAACATTCTTACAGAAGAAAATACTGTTTTGTCAGGAGGGAGCTCTGACTGCATTTCGCAAGACTTACGACAAAACCGTGGCCCTGGGACATCGTCTGGATATTGTGTTCTATCTGCTAAGGATTGGCTTGTTTTACATGGACAACGACCTCATCACACGGAACATTGAAAAGGCAAAAAGGTACTGCTTGGGTTGTCTGAGTGCACTGAAGCACTTTTGAAACAAGCTGTAACAAACCAAATGGAAGACAAATACCTTTCTGTCCAGAAACGACTGGGACTGGTTGTGAGAGAGAATCATAATGATGGGGGGCTGTTACTTTGTTGTAGAGCACATCCTACTCCTGGATTTTTTATGCGAGGGTGGGGAAAGTAAGGTTAAGATTTTGTGGTAGCTGTTTCCTAGCAGCTGGCTCAATCCTCCTCCCACTTTGGGTGTGACTGGGCTGTGCCTCTGCCAGCTGAGTGCAGCTGCTCCCTGTGGCACCCAGCTGGCTCTGTAAAGAGGGAGCTTTTCCTCTAGAACCAAGAGCAGCATGGTTTGTGTTGGTACCACTGTCCTTCCCATGTTCCCACTGGTAGCTTCAGTGTCTCTGTGCTCCCAGCGTTTTGAACCTCAGCATTCCTGTAGCAAGCTGTGGTTCCAGTCTCTCCACTGCTGCCATGAGACAGCAAGGCAGAGGAGGTTCCTCCTTCCCTTGTTCTTTGGGCAGGGATATTTTGTGTTGCCTTCTCAGCAGTTTTGTCTCACCCATGCCCTTCTTACAACCACACCAGTTTTGTGCTGATCCCTAAAAAGTGGCAACTTGTAACTTTTTTCTGTGCTGCTGGTTGGACAGCTTTGATTTTAGCAACAAAGGCAGTGGAAATCTGTTGTCACGCTCCAGGCTGACAGTAATATTTACCTGCACATCCGCAGAGACTGTTGTCACACCTCAAGAAGCTGTAAACTTTTCCTTTCAGCTGAAACCTGCACTGTGTAAAAGCCTCTGGCCTGTCCTGTCCCAAGGAAGCCACTTTCCTCCACCAACAGGTGTACAAAGCCTGGGCTGTTTCAACAAGCTGTAACATAAACCAAATTATTCTTTCTCTAATTTCATGCTATCAGTTGATTTGTACTTGTTTCATATAACTTATTACATGATGCATTTACATAAGTAAATATTCTTTGCTCTATTTTAAGTCTAATAGAAGAAGGAGGAGACTGGGACAGAAGAAACCGTCTCAAGGTGTACCAGGGCCTTTACTGTGTAGCCATTCGAGACTTTAAACAAGCAGCAGAGCTCTTCCTTGATACAGTTTCCACATTTACATCCTATGAACTGATGGATTACAAAACCTTTGTAACATACACTGTCTATGTCAGCATGATTGCCCTGGACAGGCCTGACCTGAGGGAGAAGGTAAGGAAAGCACGTGGAAACACTGGTGCGAACTGACAGAACCTTTCCTTAACCTGTTCATCTCGAGGCTGAAAGGGGCGGTGGTTAAAGGTGTGTGTTTGCTTTCAGGTGATTAAAGGAGCAGAGATCCTGGAAGCCTTGCACAGTTTGCCAGCCGTACGGCAGTATCTCTTCTCTCTTTACGAATGCCGTTACGCAGCCTTTTTCCAGTCACTAGGTAAGGCTGGGTTGTGTCCTACAACACTGCTTCAGGTGTTCCAGTTATCTGTTTCAGATCAAACACAACTTTTGTGGAGTAGCTACAGTCTAGAACTAGAGCTACGTGCAGAAAAAACAAACTATAGAAATTTTTTTAACAGTGGCCTAAAATTTTCTCCTTTGATTTTTCAAATAAACAAAGACAAATTTCTCATCCCATGAGCCTTGTGAAAGGTCACATCTGATTAGGTGAAAACGCATTTTGAAAATGGCTGTGAAACACCATCTTACCTGAAAAGCCAGAAAGATTTGAAAGGTTTTATCTCCATAGGAAGCTACAGGAGTTGTAGTCTAAAGGCCCTCAAATCTCAACCTGTACAAGACAATACATAGAAATTTTTCAGTGTTGTTCTCATTGGCTTTCTGCTCTGGTTTCTGTGTAAAAGGGTGACACCAAAGAACAGCTTTTCAGAAAACACTCATTCTTGCCAGTTCTCAGATTGTTTGTTTTTCTTCTGTGTGATTTAGAATACAAGAAAAATGAGATCTTTAGAAGAAGTGAGGAAGAACCCTTGATTTTGTGAAAGACTAGGCCTGATGAGACAGTTAAAGGGCAGCATCTTCCTACTGCTGGCCTCATCCTGAGCTGAGAACTGCTGCTGTCAGGGAAAAAAATCACTTCAGTGCCTGAAAATCCTTGTAACTAATTTAAGAGCTAGTTGCAGAAAATAAATGTTATGTCCTTACACAGTTTTGGATAACAATGTTTCTTGAAGCAGTTACATACCAAGTTCTGCTTGTTACCCAGCTCCCGGCTGTGCAGGCGGGTAGCAGATCCAGCTCTTGCCTCCAGCGAGGTGGTCCGTCTCACCCCTGAAAGAAGGATGCTGTGCTGGTTACAGGCTCCCATTAGCTCTGCCACAATATTGTTTGCATGTTCTTACTGCTTCTGGTTCCAGAACTGGTACAGATTACATGAATTTACTTCTCTTCAGTGCAGAATCCCTTTCATATCTTGAGGAGTGCAAGAATACAATGTAGTTATGGTCACACCTGTTAGTTATTAACTGGTGCCATGTGTTCTATTTACATAATTGATATTTGACATTTGTTAGAAATTACTGACTTGGTTTTTTTAATTTTGCTTCTTTTTTTTTTTTTTTTGCTTTTAAGCTATTGTAGAGCAAGAGATGAAGAAAGACTGGCTGTTTGCACCTCACTACCGATACTATGTACGGGAAATGCGAATCCACGCCTACAGCCAGCTCCTCGAGTCCTACCGGTCCTTGACGTTAGGGTACATGGCAGAAGCCTTTGGAGTCAGTGTAGAATTCATAGACCAGTAAGTTCTTTGGCTTTTTCAGCTCATAGAGATCTCCCTTTACACCTTTTAAATATTTATGATGGTCTCATTATGAGTAAAAATCTTTGTTCACTTGTGTTCTAAATCTGCCAAATTACGTTTCTATCGAAGAGTATGAGAAACTGGTATTTTATTAATTACTTTGTTCTTTATATTGCTGTATTTATTGACCTCCACGTGCTATGAAACTTTAGATTTTAGAGGATATCTTAGTTCACAGCTACGCAAAAACGGAGCTATTCCAACTTTGGGGATGTGCATATTTTTTGTACTCTGCCAGTCTCCCTCATTTTGCTTGGTTTCTGTTATGTAGACAGGATCTGATGTTTTTCACTTAAATCAAACATACCCTGCAGTCCCAATTTGAAATTATTTTCTAGAATAAAACCAACAGATTTAGATCATGATAAGAACTAAGTGATGAGTGAAGTGAGACACTCTGTGTACATGATACAGAAATCACATACACAGAATATGTGATTTCAAATGCCTTCACAAGAGTTATTCTTGTTTGAGAGAGGTTTCAGATTTTCTAACACAGAAAACTTAAAGAAATACAAAACTGCTTGAAATATTCAGAAATTAATAAGTGTTTCAAGAGAAACCAAATACCATTCAATTCAAAAGTAAATTTTTTAAAGTCATACTACTTCTTACACTTTCCAGAAATTTCTTATGAGTTGTAACTTACCTTACTCTTGAGCACAGGAATATTTTCTTCTACCATCAGTGCTGTAGGCCACCAGTCGGTTAAACAAAACAATAATAATAAAATTTCAAAAAGCATTTTAAAAAAATTAAATATTATTGAGATAATTTTCTAATTAATTGACTGGCATGAAGACATTTACCTCAGGATAATTTCCAAACAGGCACGCTGCATGACTGCTGCCTTTGGATTTGAAGAGTAGCTGATATAAAGCTCAGTGATAAGTTTCAGTAACTCAAGTACAACACTTTGGCCTGAGAGGAAAGAACTAAGAGGTTTTGTGTTCAGGTCACTAAAATGATTATTTTTGGGTGCAATGTCCAAGCCTTAATAAGATGAGTATGCATAAGATAACTTATGAAGATCCGTAGGCTGTTGCTTCAGAAACACAGTGTGGTGTAAAAGCAGTTTCAGTGCTTTTAGTTCTACAAGTGCCTGGTGAAACAGGATTTAACCAACTTTTTTTCTTTATTTAGGGAGCTTTCAAGATTTATTGCAGCTGGGCGATTGCACTGCAAAATAGACAAAGTAAATGAGATTGTAGAAACTAACAGGTATGTAACAATTCCTAGAGGTTGTTTTTAACAGACCAGTTGAATTCTGTATATTTTGATGACATTTACTACAGAAATGTTTAATGCTTTGGTATAAATGATATTCTTAGTTCTAACCCCTTTTTTTTCCCCCATGATTCCTAGGCCTGATAGCAAGAATTGGCAGTACCAAGAAACCATCAAGAAAGGAGATTTGCTGCTAAACAGAATTCAGAAACTTTCCCGAGTAATTAATATGTAATTTTTTTAATGCAAGGGAATGCAAAATTTAGATGTTTAAAACATTTTGGAAGTAACCTATAAATATATTGCATAACTTGGTATACTGTGGGGAAAAAAAAAACCTAGCAAGAAAGGTAGTGTTTTTACTTTCCACTTCATTATGTACACACTGTTCAGTTCTGGTGTACGGAACCCAGTTCATTTATTAAATGTATGATACCATTGGTGATCTCTTGTAATAGACGTTGTTCCTTTCCTTGCCTGTGTATCCAGTGTTCCATATTGAACAGCAAAGCAGGCTCATGACCTGTGAACACAGAACTGATGGCCATTTTATGCTTGCTTTTTTAAGACCTTTGCATTAGAATCAGAGGTGAAAACATTCAGTTGCATCATAATAATAAAATGGTCAAAAATTGTAGTGAAGAGTGCCCACTGTCCAGACAGGACAGAGTCTTGCTATGGAGGGATTGCAGCTTAAGGGAGAAGAAATAAGGATGCAAGTGACTGCGGTGAAGCAATAACATAACCACAGAAACTGTGGGACTAAAACTTTGGGAACATCTGTAACAGAAGCAGCCTCTCTCTTTAAACTATTTTTTTGCTAACTGTTGAAAAGGAAGTCAGCATGTGAGCAAAGCATTACATTTGTAATTATTGCCTGAGTTAGATTTGCAGATGTCAGTGATGGTGGGAGCTGTGGAAGGGACTACTGCAGTCTGACAGAACTGATCAGGTGCTGCAGGGGTTACAGTTCCTTTTTCACAGCTGCTGAGGAATAAATGTCTCACTAGGCTGCTGCCGTGCTGATGACACATGGTTTCTGGCGTGGCAGAGCCTCCAGCAGCAGCTGTTTACCCTGCTGGCCCTCCTTGAGGGGTTTTTTTCCTCCTCCCAAAGAAGGTCTGTGAGTTCTGTGAACTTTTGATGCCACTGCATTTGGAACAGAACACATTTACTGCCTGTATGCATTGCATCTTCAGTGCTGGAAGGAACCCCAGCAGGTAGGTGTACCCAAAGAGCAGTCCCAGCATTTGGAAGCTGCTGTGCCACAGACAGGACAGCTTGGACTTTCCCCTGCCCACCCCTCCCACTGCAAGCTCATAGAGGGTCTCCTGTCCTGGAATTGCTGCTGCTTCCCCAAGGTTGGACCCCTTGGTGCTGAGGGGCCATTGCTATTCTCTGATGAACTGTTCTGAAACCCAAAATCCAACCTCCCGATGTTTGGGGTTTTTTTACTACTCACTGGAAGCTGTTTTGGTTGTTTCCCCCTCCAAGAAGCAGCTACTTAGCCAGAGTTGAAAGATTTACATTTCAGGCAGTACTAATTGGAAGAAAATTCTGATCTTTCTTCAGAATAGGCAGAGTAATAAACAAGAACTCTAGTTTACCATGTGGTCAGCTATGAGTCTCTTGTGTGTTTACACACATACCATTTCCTATGAAGTTTTAATTGATAAAACCCAGGCCTGCAATAACCTCTATTGTTTTTCTAGATCTGTTCCATGCCAGATAAGTAGAGCTACCTAGGAAGACTTTAATCAGTCTGACTTTTGGACACATCTTTTCCACCTTCCATAGGTGCAGGTGTGAAGCCTATCAGAAAACCATACTGTCTTCATGTCTTCACTGAATTGAGGAATTTCTGTTTGGTGCACAAATAAATTTTCCTTTCCAGCATATTTATACATGAACTGGCCTAAATTAACTCCATCAAAGCTTCCATTCAGCATGTGTATTACCATGTTTGTTTTTTAACTATAAGGTAAAGAGAATAGAGACCTACTCAAGAAAATTAGGCTAAGAGAGAAAGCATTCCAGAGAAATCTTGCTGCTCTCTTAGTGGAGGTAAGAACAGCAGAAAAAAATTGGAAATCCCTACTCTGTGTGGAAAATAAATGCATTGCTAAAGATCTTTAGTTTTAGTGCTCTCAGATACTTGCAGAGTTATCAACCATTATATCCTAACTGTGGCTATTATCCTGTGGGAGGCAAGGATTTCAGAATCTGGTGTTCTCTGCTCAGGTGTGTTAAAAGTAATGTTCCAAACAGAAGTGCACAATCCTACTACAGCAAAGACCCCCCCTTTAGAGACCCCAACTTGCCTTGCACATTTCCTGATCTCAACCTATGTCCTATGAAAGAGGATCCAGGGTGTAGGGAGAGCCTGGAGATGTTCTGGACAAAGATTTTTGTGCCAAGGCTTGGCAGGAGAGAGTCACAGCAATTTTAGCTGAACCTTTTAAGGCTTTGTGCAACAGTTCAGCCTCTCAGCCATGTCAAGTAGTGGTGGGATAAAAGTCTGGGAAAGGTGAAAGGCAACACCTGAAGGCCACAGCTGGAGCCACATAGTTTAGCCAGAGCAGCTGTTCACTTTTTTCTCCTGAAAAAAAAAAAAAATAAAAAGCAATCTGATACACAGGTTTTCCAAAGAGTAGGAATGCTGACGGGTCCAGGGTGGTCAGGCCTTGAGCTGATAAAGGGCATAATTTTGTCTATTCTGTTGTTTTTAACTGCCTTCTACCTCCATGTCAAATCCGAAGCATTAGAATTTCTACTTCCTGAAGTAATTTCAAGGTAATTTTTACTGTCCCATGATCATGTTAGTTTTATATTCCGTTTATGTGATCTCATGATTTCCCTTTATTTAACTCTGAGTGTGAGCAGCACTCCGGACACAGGCCTTCATGTCTTGTTTTTGACACCTTTCCATGGATTTATAGTTCACATGCCAAAGTTGTACATTCTCTTGTAATTTAAGCTTGGGCAGTTCCTTGGGCTAATGGCATTCTCCAATTTCCCTTTGCAAGCCTGACTTTACCCTTGCTGCAAGGTAGCCAGAACCAGACAGAGATTCATGCCACAGCTTGAAACTTCTCTCTGCAATTCATTCCCTGCATTAATGGCGGGAAAGCAGGTGGGAAGGGCAGATGGGGTGGTTTAGGATTTGTTAGTAAAGCTCTGCTACAAAGCAGTTGAAATGTAGTTTCTGGGCAAGTCTCTGTGCAGTTTGTGGCTCACCTGCCAACACCTCCTGTGCTTCTCTCGCTGAACACTGGGCTCCAGAGCTCAAGGTCCAGCCTTGCAGGCAAGGGACAAGGCACTCCCTTTGGGAAAAAGCCACCTGTCATGGATAGGAAAGGACTTAGGTGAAGGGACTTCAACTGCAAAATGGAGGACAAAAAACTTCCAGCACTGTCAGAGACCACTGAACCCAAACAGCAGCACAGTCGCTGCTGATGTTGAAGAAACTTTTGTATCAATTTGGGCACAAATATCAACACCAGCTATTCCTCATAGGCTTGGACAAAACTTTTTTACTGCATTTCTCAGGCTATTTTTCCTCCTTGGCAATAAAGTTTCAATCCACATTAGTTTGAACAACTTCCCTAAAGGTTTTTGAGATTCCCCTGAAGTTTGCTGGGTCAGAAAAAACCCAAGCATATGCCACTTTTCCATGACAAAGCTCCCACGCTGCTTGTTAGGAATGAATCCAGCAGCTAACACAGCTCTGAGCCAAAGCACTGAAAAAAGCATCCAGCCAAAATAAAAAGTTCCATGGTGGATCCTACAAGCCACATGCGTTTGATTATTTGTTGCAGCAGAACGTGATAATAATGAACCAACAGGAATTTGCATTTAAATAAAGCCAGTGGCAAGCCCTCCTTTGGGTTGTTTTGGTAGTTGGTGTAAACACCGGCCTTCAGAGAGCCTGAGGGCACCCGGCCAACTCCCCACCCCTCATCCAGAGCTGCACAGGCACAACCAGGGGCAGAATTTCTGCCAAAGTCAGGTTGTAGCCTTTGAGCCCAACACTGCTCCACCAGGGGAGAGCCAGACTCCTTTAGGCTCCCAGGACACATCTCCCCAGCTTTGGTACTAAATGCAAAGGGCACTGACAAAATGCATAAATACACAAACCCTACACACAGGGAACCTCTGACCCTGGGTTTCATTGCATGCACTGGCAGTCTCCTACATCACCACGTAACTGTCCCAAATATAAACTGGAGTACTTTCCTATGAGACAGTCACTGATGGGAAGGAAACTTCTCCACCCCGTTCAGGGACATCTCTGCTTACTGGGTTCCACTTCAGCACCTGGTCAGACAGCCTTTTTCACCACGAACCCCTTTAGTGAACGAGTCACCAGAAGAGAACCCACAGAGCAGCTCTGCCCCGCCCCAGGGTCAGGGCTCCCTGGCACTGCACTGCACCAAACGCAGCAAAGGAAGGGGAGAGGGAGGATGCTCCACTCCCACAGAGCTCCGGGAGCTCAGGGTTACATGGGGTGAATGCACCTTCTTTTCCTTTCTTAACCTTGCCAGTTTTAGACGACACTGAACCCTGTATTAAATGCAGCAAAATGCAGTTACTCCTTCAGTGTTGAAGCACTCAGAGTCATGAACCTGCCTGAACACGATGCCAAGCACAGAGCTCTGCTCGGCTGCAAGCACCTGACACCCACGCACTCCGGGCTGTGGTCACTTGTACGGCTCAGCAGAACCAGCTGCAGTCATGCACGATGGCACAGGTGGTGGAAATTGCCACTAGGAAGGAAAAGGATTGCAAGAAGGCAAGACAGAAAGAGAAATTAAAATACTCAGTAATGCAAAAAGTAAACGTAGAATTACTACAGGCGCTTATTATAAAAAGTGAAAGCAGAACTTGCCTGTTGTCTGAACCCCATTTATATCTTGTAGCATTTATTCCAAATACTAAGAAAAACTTGTTATAAGAGGGGAAGAAATCCAAACAAAAACAAAATAGAGACAAAATACAGGAAGCTTTGCCACAGATGTCACTCTGAAGTCCTGTCCCACTAGAGGAGTTTTATTGGTTTTATAAACTGCTCCAAAATCGCCCACGACATGCAAGTCCCAAGTCACGTGCAGAGGAAAGCTCTGCAGGGGTGTTCAACCTGCTGAATTCATACACTGGATCTTCAAACTGTGGAAACACAAAAGACACCTTTTTGGGAGGAAAAAATACAGGAAACACGTCAACTCAACCACATCTGGGGCTGTAAAGGCTCATTATTCTGATTAGAAAATAATATAAAGTGTGAACCTTAAGTAACAGAAGGTCTTTTGCACAGGAAAATGCTGCAGAGGTGACACACGCACTGCTCAAAACCAGGCACCAACCCCCTGTAGGATGGAAAGCTCCGAACCCACCGGGCTGCCTTGTGATGCCAAGGGACAGTGACAGAATTTGACCACATCCAATTCTCTGAAATTAGTTCACATAGGCACCGATACAGATAATGTTTTCCTTTAATAGCGAAGGATTTTATAATGAAGCAGAAACATATAATATATTCCATGCAACCAACCTCATTTATTGAAAAGTCCTAATTTTATTGCCTTGTTTAGTAACATGTTTGTTCAACAAACTAATCTTTTTCATGAAGCAAAGCACAACTTTTTCTTATAAATAGTATAAATTATTTTATTTACAGAAACTTGTTACAAAACAAATAGACTATATATTTATTTTTCTTTTAAATATCCAAAGTAATTTTTCTATCACATGATATTTGTTCATGTACTATACAGCAGCCAACACAGAGTTCAGCTGATCAGATGCTCTTGATTATGTATACAAATTATCAAACTATTCACACATTTTACACAGGAGATTGCTTTTAGAACCAGGCTCAACACCGAGCAAGATGCTTCCAAGGCCTACATTCACATTGACATTATGTAGTGCTCATTTCAAAATTATCTTTAAAACATAAAATATCTCGCACAAAAGGTAAAAATGATTATTTTCTGCTGAACAGTGAAACATTTAAGAATCTTTCTAAGCCCAATTCCCTCCTCCAGGACAGAATGAGTGAAAGACGAGAGATTCCTTGGCAAGAGAACTCTTACAGGAAGACAACTGCCTTAGAAATGTCATTTGGAAATCACATCTTTATTTTTTTCATGGTTTTAAGAGGTACTTACTTGGGGTTTTTTTCTTTGTTTTGGAATACCAACAATTTTGAACATTTTCTAAATTATTTGATTAATGAATATCGCTCCCCCTCCTTCCCAAAATGAGACAGTTAAACTGCTGGTTAAAACCATATTTCAAATTCTTGGCATTATACTCAATAAGTTACCAGTGGGATTGTTCCAACATAAGGTATTCAAATTAAAAGATTTTACAAAAGCTACCAGCATAATTTGCTTTCTTTTATCAACCTATCTCATTAATTTCAGAAATATAGATATATATGCACATGTGTATATGTACATGCACGCACACACACACATACATATATATAGGTGGAAAAAGCAAGCTCCAAAATTTCAACTGAACATTCAAGTCTTTTAAGGAGAAGCTGTCTAAACAGTCCAAGCTTAAAACGAGTTATATCAGGCACTTTCATTTTTTCCGTTAGTTTTAAACCACGCGAGACCCCCACGGATGCGCACGCACACACACGCACACGAACACTACGCGAGAGAAGCGGTGTGTCACTCCACTACATGGATCTTCTGGGAGCCAGGCAGCTGACAAGCAATGCCAAATCAGCCACGTGGGCTCCTGGGGCGGGACCCCGGGCCATCCTTGGCGTGGATCCACCCACTCCCAAGACAGGGAAAAGGGACACAGCTTTCACAAAACGGAGGCATCCCTTACATTGCAAAGTAGGCATGTTAACTATTGGCTTGGCAGTGAACCACTTCAAATTATAAAAAGGTATTTGCTTTTTTTTTTTTTTAATTAATTAATAAATAAATACTAGATGATCTCAATTGTACCAAAACTGGATATAAGAAAAAAAGACCTGTGCAAAAATACATATTTAAATATGTACAATCAATTAACAAAATATGTCTTCTGAAATAGGGATACTTCAATATTTATAATAGAACAAGAAATTCCAAAATAAAGATACAAAAGTATGTTTTTTTTCTTGTATAATTCTTTGTTCATCATTGCAGCAATTTTTTAGGTTAAGAAAACTGCAGGAGTCGTAATGAGAAGTTGGAAAGACTATAAAAACTGTATCTCTTAAATTAATACCAAAATCTGTCTAGAAACAACCCAGCCACTGCAAATTCAATTTTGCAAGGAAAATTAATTTTAAGCTTCCTTAATTATTTACAGTAAGAACTATGTGACCATAAAAGCTTCAGGAACAATGTTCTGCTTATAACCAAGATCTAAAACATAACATTTAGAGCAGGTCTAGGGCAGGCAGAATTTATGCTTGGACTCTTTGCTCCCAGTGGCTCAAGCCCACACAGTGCAGGTAGCTGCACACGCTGGCTCTGTAGGAGCAGCCCTCAGGAATTCACTTTGTACACGTCTGCACGCTGAAGGAGCACAAATTTGCCATTTTGCTTTCAGATCAACAGAACCTTAACAACCAGAGGACAGTTAATCACAAACTCGCCAGCATCCAATCTTGCTGAATTTTTGTTTCCTTTACCTTTGTTTCTACCAAGAGTCAAATTGCACTTGTGACTGATGCTATCCTGAAGTGGAAGCTCTGCCCCAGGGACTTCATCAGAGCACGGATTTCTCTCCAAACGTGCAGGATTTAATACACTTGGATTTCTCTTTGTGGCGTTCCGCTTTGGTTCCTTTCACGTTAAACCAACTGCAGTTCTTTCAACAGGGCATCCTATTAAATACAAATCCTTTTGTTCCTGAAAAGTTGTCTACTGTTTTTTCTTTTTAAAGTTTGCATAATAAGAGTCTCTAGTACATTGCTTTCTCAGTGTGATCTTTTGTATCAATTCAAAGCTAAAGTGTCTGCATAGAGGCTTCTTGTTGTTTTGCAGTATAACAACGATTTCATAGGAAGTTCAGGAGAAACTGAAAGCATCGTTTGGTAAACAACTAAGCAACTGCTACTCAGAGTGGCTTTGGATTCCCTGATGTACTTACTACTTGCCACCAGAATGGGGAGAAGGCTGGGCTACGTGAACAGTTGGACAGGCTCAGATTGTCTCTTCTCAGCAATAGCTGGTGCCCCTTTAAGGCAGAAAAAAAATCCTCTTCATTACGATTTCATCTTCCTTTGCTTTGCCCCCTTAATAAAAGTTTAGTCAGTTTTGAGCCTTTACTTGATGTTTAAAAACTTAACAAAAACATCCAGATGAGTCAAACCATAATACAATGAGCCCTTTGGCGGAATTCATTTTGGGGTGTTCTGAAGCAAGACAAAATACTTCATAAAAATTGGCTGGATTATACAAAACTGTAAAGCCCCCCATGCTCATAAAGCCTGGGTAGGCCTGGGATGACTGTGATGCACAAACCAGTGCTTCACAGTGAACTCTGCTGTCAAATTGGCATTTATTCCAGAATTTTGACTAAAAAAAAAAAAAAAATCTTACTGAGTGGTAGAAGGCATCACACATCAACAATTTCGTTACACAAACAAGGCAGAAAAAAACCTGACTTTTGTGGTTGTTAGAAAATATTTAAATATTTTAAAAACTCACTTTTAAAAGGGCTAATTTTATCAGCTGAAGAGGAAGAAAAATCCAGCCTAATTTCACCAATACAGTTATTTTTTTCTAAAAAACAAAGGCCTGTGGTATACAGTATAGGTCAATAAATAAGTTCTTTGGGCATAGAGTTTTAGAGGTTATTTGCCTTTGTTTGATATTTTTGGAATTTTTAATTTCTTCCACAATAAAATCTCATTCAAAAGAATAGAAAATAGGTTTTGTATCACACAAATACGGCATTTTTATACTTGTTTTCTAAGCAGTGGCTTCGAACAAGTTTTTCTGGTTTTGTTGGGTTTGTTTTGTTTTAAACTCCTGATAGCTTCTTATCCCAAATTACCTGCAAAAGGCTGGGCAAAACAGACTATTTTTTGAATTGTGCTATTTTTTTATATTCCATTAAAGGAACATTGCTATAAAAACACTAAAGCCATATTCCCTTCTTGAGGGCTTCTTTCCATTGTGCCTCACACATTTTTCCCCTTGTCACGGGGTCCTCTCCATTGAGGGTGTCTGTCTGGTTAGCTATCACCTACAAAAGACACCATCAGTATAAAAATAAGTCCACAGTAACGTTTATTTCCCCCCAGAAAACATTCGTTTGCCCAGCCAAACTATGTCAAATAGTGGCAAGATGATGTACTCCTGTAAGGAAAATCTCACAGATTTGTAGCAAACAGTCCAGACCACTGTTAACACTGATAAGAGCAATTATGTGGCTGAACTTCATCCAGTGTCCATTTCTAGTATATTCACTGCTACAGACATGGCTTCAGGGAAATTCCTTGTTTAAGTGACAGTCCAGTAGATTTCCACACCTGAGGACCATGGGAAGTTGGGAAAACTCAAGGCATCTTGGAGTCCAGAAATCCAGATGGAGGTTTTGCTTGTAGTGAAAACTGTCCAGTTTGTTTCTCACCGTGGTGCCTTCAGCTATCAGGGACGGGCCTTCGGCTTGGGGGCAAGAAAAGAGAGAAGGATCTGTGAGCCAGGCTCTCAGAGGCACTGAAAACAAACACATTTTGTGGCTAACAAGGGCATGTCTGGGGGAAAATCTCAGGCACAAACCTTGATAACATGAGATTGGTCTCTCTGAGACTTGAAAATCCTCAACTAAACCTCTTCAAACTTATAATGGTTTCAGGCATGCTTTCCTTCTTAATTAGCTCAAATTATTATTTCTCCTTTAATGATATTGCATAGTTGAAATAATGATTATTAGATAAGTCCAAGAAGACATTCAGCCATCTGAAGGCTTTTTTTTTTGTTAAGTAAACACACATAAAGGTGAAAACCTTCCTCTGTGGTTGAAACTGAAAATTAAGAAACCACTCTGAAAAAGTTCTTACTGACCTCCTGGGTCTTCAGCTAAAGAGATTTCAGGTATTTAGCAGCAGAGAAAACAAAGTTCTGAGTTTCTTGGATTTTTATCCTGAACGCACTACTTTTCCAGTGAGATTTGTTTAAAAGAAATCAAAACCCCAAACTAATTTTTAAAATGGGATCTTACATACTCATGAGATCTGCTTCCTTTATAGCATATGTTTGCCTTACCAACTACAAAGGTTTATTATCTATTATATTTAATCTCATTATTACTAAGAAGTTAGTCAATGACACCTTGGGATAATAGGCTTATTTTATCACAGTATCACAGTTCTGTTATCAGCATCATTATGTTCCACTTTGTAGAATGTTTATTCCTGACACAAAAACAAGGAGTCAGGCTGAGGCACACAGCTCAGTTCCACAGCAGACTGGCAAGATTCACGTTTAAAATTATGGTTTAAAAATAAGAGGAATTAATTTTATCTGAAAGCGATTCACAGGCAACAGCTTCTAAGGAACTTGAAATATCCCATTTAAGGTTTCTTCCATAAAGTGTAGCCTTTTTATTTAGAATGTTTATAAAAGTCTTGTGTAAATGTACCATAAGAACACTCAAAATGAGTAGTGGACAAAGAGAAGAACTACCTTTTACCTGAGCAGGATCTGGAACTGGCTATCTATCTAATGCTTAAGAAAACACATGTATTATAAGCATATGAGGAGGCATTTCATGCTGGCTTAGTTCAAGACAAGATTTCCTACCTGATGAAACAGAGAATTGTTCATCAGTCCTTGCGTCCCTGGGATTGCACCAGTGTGTTTTGCATGAACATTGTTCACCGACGTCAATTTGGCAACTTTGTTTGATTTGCTGCTGCTGCTGTTGATGCTGCTTGAACCAGGTGAGCACTTTCTTTTCTTTCCTATTAATTTGTCAAGGGAAGTATGTGAATGTGAAAAACTGCTGTGTGAATTTACAGTCAGCTCACTAGACTGATGAACAAATGGCCCTAAGGAGAGCGTGGAGTCGCTGCTGTTCATCATCACACTCATTCTCTTTATGGATTCTGCAGGGCTCCCGGTTGGAGGACCCCTCCCTGACTGGTCATGTTTGAGGCTAACAGAGTTAGCTTTGCTAGTCATACAGTTGAGGCCAACACTGTGGGACGAAGCTGTCACTGACGGGTGATAGGAGGTCCCAGAGTTTCCAGAGTTAACCACGCAGTTTTTTCTGAAAGACTCTGTGGAATGAGAAGGTGCAAGCAGTGTGGAACTGTTTTTACGCTTCTTTCCTGAGCCGCCGCTGCTACTGACGCTGCCGGTGCTGTTACAGGTGCCACTGCCAGCAGAAGATTCCTTAGGTTTAAAAGATTTGCTGGATTTCATTTTCTGAGGTTTGCTGGGCATAGGTGAAGGTACAGAGGAAAGCACTGTAGGTGTTGAAGGGGAAGAAGACACTTGTCTTGATTGCATACTGCAGACAGGATCCACTGCACCCAGAGCAGCGGGATTGGCATTAAGTGTCGTCCCGTGGGATGGTACCGATTTGTTGTTGAGAGACACACAGGAAGGAGAGACCAAGGCTGGCGATGACATAACTGTGGTGGGTAAGAGGAACCCTGCTGCACTGACACCGTGCTGAGAACCAGGCATCAGGTTTGTCCGATGTGGGGCACGCACTGATGCTGTGTTACTGGATGCTGGAGGAATTTTCCTGCAGGTGAACAGAAAACACAGATAAAACCCCACACAGCCACCATTCTTCAGACTAATAGCCAGTCTAATAATGCTACCTTTAAATGATCGTAATTTGGGGTTGATTAATGCCTCTGAAAGATTTTATTAAAACTGATAGTTAATTGTTGCAAAAAACGTAAAGCACAGACCATCAACCTTCAGTCTGAACACAAGATTACTGTTCTTTAACTAGAATCACAAGGTTCTATGTAGTTCTACAAACACCAAAAAGAATAAGAACTCTTTCACTTCTACTCACTTCCACATCTGTGAATTAAGATGCTTCTCCAACATGAAGTCAAGTGCACATCGAATATGGTTCCACCGCTTGTCAAACACGTAATAACCTCTTCCAATTTGCTGACTACCAAATGTGCAAAACTGAAAAGACATGATTTTTATTGGTGTTTTCTACTTTCAATGACAACTCTCTGAATAACAATTGATGATAAATATGCTCTTAGATGTTTAAGCAGAGGATAAAAGAATATGTTTTTATGTCTATGGCCTAACAACTATTTTAAATTTTTGGCCTTGGTATATTGAGATAATTTTCTTGTCTTCTGACACTCCCATACTTAATAGAAGAAGTTAAATTTGAACTCCTCTGATTAAACAGCGAAGGTTAGCAGTATGTCTGTTTATGTAAAAACATTATACACACACACATGCATATTTATGTAACATCTACTTCTGAGGACCTACCAGCTATCAGCTACACATCTGTTTTAAAAAAAAAAAAAAAAGGATCTAATTTGACATCCAGGTTGGGCAATAAATTTGCTTTTAGTTAGACTAACTTTTGTCAAGATTTAAATATTAAAATACCTTAGTGCTACCTTTAATGTGATGTTGGTAACTTGAGTAAAAAATGTGTGTGGGTGTGGAGGGGGTAGTCCAATAAGAAAATCACAGCAAAACGTCACTGTTTGCATGTCCTTATTCCAAAACCATAGTCCTTTAGAGCAGTTACCAATTTCATCTTTAGTATTCTTGCATTTTGGTTTCTTTTGGATTGGGGAAGTGAGCTATGAACACATTTTTTTAGCATGTTTGTTTTGCAACCAGTTAAACTTTCACTGCCTACTAGACCACAAAATATTTTTCTCAAAATGTAAGTGGGGAAAAAAAAAAAATCACATACCCCACAGAAAACCACCTGTAAAACCCCAAAGTAACTTGTTTACAATTAGAACCAGGCAAAGACTGAGGTTAACTTTGAAAACATACAGCGGCTGGTTGAGGATGATGACCTGAATAATGACAATCCAGTTTTTCAACAGGCTCTTCTTTTTCATCACATTCTCCCTCATCACTGGATAACCGAGATGCTGGCTCAGCTGCAGGCAAGGGAGGGTGTGGGGACTCGTGGACAGAAGGAGACTCACTGGGGGCATTTCCACTGTGCTGGGCTGGACAGCCTGGAGGCCTGGGCAAGGCAAGCAGTAACCAGGTGTTATTGAACCAAGTCCAGTTAAAAATTCCACCCTTTAAGTGCTCACTATTACTGAGAGAAAGAAAGCTACATTAACAGATTCCTGGTGTTGTCCAGAGTCTTGTAACCTGCCAAGGGGAAGGACAGGGCATGGTGGTACCCCTGGAAAAGCAGCGTTGCCCAATTGTTGCTCAACCGCTTCCATTGATGCAAGTCAGCTTTTACTGCTTCAAACACCAACTCCTCCTCACCAGGAGTTACCCTCAGCAGGTAATTGCTAATTGCAGACAGGCACCAGGCCTGGAGCAAACACTGCCCCGTGCAACAGATCCGTATCGCTCCTGCAAAATCCACCCCATCAAGCTCCCTGTATTCATTTCATACCACAGCATCTGCAGATTTTCCTTACCTTGGAAGACTGGGGGGGTGAGGTTTGGGTTTATTAGGTAATAAAGGCTTTGATTCTGTAAGAGTAACTCCATGAGAATTTTGGTGCAGCTCCTGGGAAGTTTTAGTAGGTGAGGGATGTGGTTCCCTGAGAGGGGGCATCTGCTGATGATGATCCGAATGTCGAAGAAGTTCCTTTTCCCTGGTTTTGCTTTTGTGCTCAGCTAATAACACATCAAATCGTTTTCTTCGACCCTGTACAGCCCTCCGCTGGGTTAAGGAATGTGTCTGCAGAACCAGGAATAAATCATTAATCCCAGGCTATGACATTTGTGGAAGTCAAATACTCAAAAGGTATGTCTAGAGCTCCAAAGCAGAGAAAATCGTCACAGTCCTGGTTTAGTAAACAAACGGAAATATGACCTAGTAAATAAACTTTTAAATTACTTGGCGGATGATTATATCCTTGTCTGATACAGAGTAACAAAACCAGCAATCAGTAAAAGGCTTCTTTGAAACTTCTTTTTAAAAACCAAACTGCCAAGTTTTTAGTAAGGTTAAGACTACAACTGAAAACCCTTTTTTACATTGATATTTCAATTGCCAACTCCTGCAAAACCAAAATGAGAAAATATTTACTTTCACTTACAAAAATATTCAACAAAATAATGTTTAAAATCAGACTTCTAAGGGGAGACCTGAAAAATATTTATAAAAGTACTGTGCTGCCTACTACATACTAATATATTCCTTGAAAGCTAATGTAATCAAATAGATATTAAGGAATTCAAAACATCCAGCAGAATCCAGAGTCAGTCAGGACTCAAAGTTCTTTGAGTGTCCTGAACACTACAGACAGTACGATGTGTATGTGTATAAATAGCACCAATTCTAAGTAAGGTGAAGTAAATGGAAGCTATTTTTCTGAATTATTAAAGTCATGCACAATACCTTTTTAATATGGCAAAAACGGTTTGATGTGGTTCTTTTAAATAGGTAAAAATTTTTATCACATAATTCAGACACAAACAGCAATTCCAAAAATTATTTTATGAGTGGTATATTCCAAAGAATTGCTGAGAAATGTTTTTACTTTTTCTTTTTCACTTTTGATTTGCCTATTTCTCTTGTGAAATCTTGCAGCTTTTCCCTCCTCTATTAGCAAAATAATTTCCTCCCCTCTGTAATTCCAAAAGGGCAATGTGTTCAAGTTCAGTTCCTCTGGGTCGTTAGTGCCAGCTTCATTTACCTTTGTTCTGTAGGTGGTTTATTTACCAGATGTTTCTCAAACTGAGGGTAGAGCTGGTTTGCAGGAAAGCAGCGAAGTATTACACAAGTGCAGGGGATCAGGATTCTTGATTCTTTGGGAGCAAGTGACAGCCCTCTGTCCCCCAGGATTTTGGAGCCAGACGATACATTTTGTCTGACTGAAAGTCTTAATGATTATTTAATTTAGAGTTTGACCTCTAGGCGTGCTCCATGGCTCTTTCAGGAGCTGGCTGTAGCAGTACATCCAGCAGCATTAGCATTTACAAATTCCTACCAAGCACCTGCTGCTGCACCTCTGCTGGAGGGAGAGGAAAGGGTGTGAGGGGCAGAGCTTGAATTATTTAAATCCTGCATAAGCAATATTTTCAATGCTTATGAGGAATTTAAAAATGCATGATCTACAACCAGAAGGTTACCCCCCAAAAAGAGGAGCACGCTGGTCCCCTGCTACCCACATGTGGAGTAACACAGTTTGTCCCATGCCAACATCCATGTTTAAAGGGTTTATACAAAAATACAAAGCTCCAGGTTACTTTGAGAAATACTTTTTGAATAAATAATTATCTCCAAAAAAATTTCATCTTAGTTCTGAGCAACGTGTTTTGAGAGCTACCACTTACAGTGGTAATTACTGACAGCAAAAATTTGCAGTTCTCCATTTTATATCACATTCCTCAAGAATTTGAATAAAAACTTCAGATAATCTTATCCTGATTCAGATATCCTACCTTGCATGTCAAAGACCTAGTACAAGGTTTCCTGGTTTCCACATCAATGACACCACAGTATATATCAGGATCAAATTCTCTCTCTGTCAAAGACACAGTATTGAAAAGTTATCAAAAGCCATTTTGAAATACTAACATCTAGTTTCATACTGGAAACTTTTCAAATATGATGCAGGTAAATATACAAATAAAAATATGCAATAAAATTGTACAAATGAATTTTTTTACACTCTCAGCAAGCTTATGGTGTGCTGAAATACAGATCTCAAGTCTACAAACACCTGTAAGTGACTTCAAAGGAGGATCTGATGCTACCTGTTAGGAGTAGAGATCACCATTATGGATTGTGACAAACAAATGGTGGAGTTTTGCTTGTTGGTTTTGGTGTCAAGAACTTTTCTACTATTCTACTGACACTCAAAATAATTGTGTTAAAAAGTGTAAAGAGCAGACTGGGTTTCCATTTTGAGTTTGAGGTGCTCATTGTTCTGTTTTCTGTGTACATTTAAACATAAAGAAAGAAGGAAACTAAAATCTTCAGAGATAGTAGAAGAGCATAATTTTAAAACTGTCAGAACTGACAGGCATTTGAGATCTGTATAGGTTTCTGAAAGGAAAAGCCAATTTCAAGGTGTTTGCATCCTTAAAGTGAATGTCAAATTACAGATTTAAATTATAATATTAAAAAGCTCTTACTACAAGTTACAGTATTACAGGAGTTTTAATATACTTCTCGAACTTATTTCTACATATGTATTTCTACTAAAAGGAATATAGCTAATAATAATTAGAAAATAATTACCTGACAATCTTTTATGTAAAAATTTCCTATTATTCGTATTTTCTTCAGGTTTCTTTTCCAAAAATGGAGGCACAGAGAGAAGACCTTTACCATTCAGTATCTGTCCAGGGGAAGGCAAGGGTGGCTTTGGTATTGAGGGACAATTAAGGCCAGTCTTTATTGAGGAACTCACAGTAGTAGAACAAGTTGGACCAACAGCAGCTTTCAGTTGGGCACCATCTATCTTTGGATGAATCTTTTCCACTTTGACAGATGGAGTCATACTGTTATTTATGAAAAACAAAGACAGAAAAATTGAAAAAAAAAAAAAAGCTAAAATATGTTATTATTCAACAATACTCTGATCTATTCCCAATATAAATGTAGACCTTCCTCCTATTATCCTTTAAATTTTCACATTTTTTATGATACCTATAATCTCTTCTGTCCTCTCTTCCCCCATTTCCCTGACATTTCAGAGTGTCCAGTGACTTCAGAAACCATTATTTGCATTCATGGACAGAGAGTATCCTGACAAACTGCCAGAGAGTATCCAGCAAACTGTCCAAATCAACTCCAATGGACCCATTAGGTCCAGTGAGAAATGCACCGTTCTGTAGCAGTAAATTTTATCAGCAGCGCTGTTATCTCACATGTGCAGGTCAAAAATCACCTGAATCAGAGCTAAAACTCCCTTATGATCAAAGTATGTAGATTACATCAAAGAATTAGGAGCCTCTAGTAAAATGACCTTTATTCATAGTGATTTAAGATGTAGCTTTGCAAGAGTTCTTCTTCAACACAGTTATGAGCATTAACTACAATCCTTGATAAAGCTGCGGGAAAAGATCCGGAGTAGTTTAAAATTATCTCTTAAAACAAGAAACCTCTCAAACAAAAGGAAACTTTCTTGACATGGCAGTGTCTATGCAAGTAATGATATTTAATTCTCTTTCAAAAGGCATACTCACATTTTGTCATGGGGAACTTTGCTGTGCTGTACCGAATGCATTAACCTGTTGTTTCCGCTGATCTGCAGCTTGTCTTTGGGTGATTTCAACAACTTGGAATTTGATGATGATGCACTAGTACCTCCACTGGATGAACGATTGCTCCCACTTCCACTGCTACCTTTGTTTTTCGAAGGGAAAGATGAAATGAGGGAAAATACTGAAGAGGAGGGAGGAGTCAAAGGCGGCTTGCTGGAGGAGCTGTGTCTTCTTTCTGTAAGAGTGAAAAGGGGTTTTAAGCTGCCATATAGGAAGAATTCATAAATACTTCATGTCATTTACTCCATTAACATTTTTCCTTTTTTGGCTTGGGAGGTTCCCTGCCACACACAGAGCATAGAGTATTCAAGCCTCTCTGTAATCCATGAGGTTCCACTCAATGCTGGTCTCCAGAGGGTTACTGGAGTCTCTTTAAGCTTTGTGACCTACATATCTCAGCCACTAAAACTTAGCTCTGCCTGTATCTCAAACAATCAGCTCTGGACCTCAGACATAGAAAGCCAAGAGACCCCTATCCTCAGGTCAGGCAAGCTTAAATATCATATTCCCTTAAAGGATAAGAATTATCTGTAGATAAGTCTCCTAATTGTCAAAATTATACTGAATCCAACATTTTCATTTTAACTTCATGACAAACTTTTGGTATGATCTATCAGACCTCCAATATGAAACACCTCTGAGAACATCAGCTCAAATATTTACCTACATTGGGCTTTTTGAGCATTGTTTTGTTTGGTTGGGTTTTTTTCCCTCTTGTTTCTATTTAGCAGAAACAGATACTCTTCTACAAAAACCTGAGTATCTGAATTAAGAGTGGTCAGATTCCATCACTGGATGTGCTATTTCATTAACACCAAACCATGAACTCTTCTATGTTGCTAGCACCATTTCAGGTATAATAGTGTCTGTTGTAAAGGTGGTTCTTTAGAACGATGAATTCTCAAAACACCTGGCAGCTTCCAGCTCTTCCCACACAGACACGTTAATGGACCGTATGCTCACTGATACATGGACACCTGTGATTCCTCGAGGATCTGTGTAATCAACACCAACTTAAGAGACGCTTCTGGCAATCAGGTAAATGAAAACCACAGATCCAAGAGACACAAGAAAGGTTTGTCAAGGGAGTGGAAAGGCAGTGGCAACACCTCTTTTGCAGCCAAGTATTGTTAGAGGTGCCCAAATCCACCACTGATCAATCTCAGGATCACCTTACAGATTTTGACTTAAATGAACTGTGGAAGCAGCAGGCTACTCATGAAGTTACAACTACAGCCAAGAGTGACAGCCAAGTCCAGTGCAACCTGTGCAGAATCCTGTAACGCTCTGGGAAATGTAAAGTAGTACATCTGTGTTCTGCTTATATGACCTATTTGGAAGTAGCACTTGAAATGTGTTCATTGGCTCAGAAAAATAAAAATAATGAATGAATATAGAGCTTAGACTAGGAAAGCAACAGAACCAACTCCCGTATGTTTCTCTGTTTAACTGCAAAAAAATGGGAGCAAACTACCTAACAAACCTTCTGCAAAATTTTGCAAAATACTCATCACTTCTGAATGGGTAATTACCAAGAAGTTGAGAAGTCAAATATGAAATGCCCAACAAAAATATCAAGCAAATGCAGTAACTTATCACCCACCTCAAGGAACAACTGCTTTAAAATTGTAGTTATTTAAAAAAAGACTAGTTATCAAAATCATCCACTTAGTTTTCTAGAACCAGTTGCCACTGAAGAATCTGTAAATAAAGTATTTTAGCATATTTATGTTCTAGTAAATGCCTGTGCTACTAATATGACGTAGTGCTTATTGCCAAATGGCTTTTTATAGCCACGGCAAGAATCCCTGAGCAGCTCTGTTAAGTTACTATTTGAGGGCCATTAGAGTTCAGTGATGCTACACCCTGTGAGATAATAAGAACCATTGCTCAATACTCTTCCACATTCTGTATATTTAGAAAATTCAAGATCCAAGTGCTTATCACAGTTACAAATAATCTCCAACAAGCCAGTGGATGACTAATGCAATCCTTGGGAGTTTTGTTATGATGACTTTTGCTTTTTGAAGGAAGTGAGAGTGTTACTTTCTTGAAAAAACCTAGCAGATGAAAATAAGAAGGCACTAGAATAAAACTGAGAACCTCCTTGCATTCCATCATTAGGAAGAAACTAGACAAAATTGTCATCTCAGCTATTTATCTGGATGATCAGAACATTTCTCTTCTAGCAACTGTAACTGGCACCAAACTGAGATGCTGCTATTTGCACGAATGTTCAGTAGCATCAGGCTCAACCAAGTGAGTTTAATATAAAGCGTTTTAAACGGGCGATAATAAAAAAATTCCCTAAGAGAACTAAGGCTAATGGCTGATCACAGATAGGTTTACAATCTACATGTCAGAGAGGATTTTCATACAATGACACACACATCCAGAAAAAAAAAAAATCCCTTAAATTAACTTTTTCTAAAATTCTTGGGCAATTTCTGAAAGAGATATTGTGACACTGTAGGGCTGTGAAATTTTCACTTAGCACTTCTGTGCATTACCACAACTTATGTTGTCTATCAACAACACAAGAAGAATTTTCAGCTCATTTTTCATAACCTGCCTAGACCTATTTTTTGTTGACATACATATAAACTGAGGTAGGGCTGCTACTACAATTTGCTTGTATTTAATGTTTCAGTCTTTTTATACCATTCATGGTTTAAAGTGAAAACTACTTAAGAACTGTTTTGCAAACCATGTGAGGAGCACTGAAATCTCATCTTAATAGAGAAAGCTAATATTATTTTTGAAACCAGACGGTATCTT
This sequence comes from Picathartes gymnocephalus, assembly GCA_013390045.1. Lineage (NCBI taxonomy): Eukaryota > Metazoa > Chordata > Aves > Passeriformes > Picathartidae > Picathartes > Picathartes gymnocephalus. Next base: position 954,915 of record WEKY01051226.1, read on the forward strand.
TTCATTTATATAACAGGTTTGTGACACCACAGAGAAGCACTGGACAGAGTCAGAAAACTGTGAAAAGAGATGGCACCCCAGCAAATGATGTCTCCATTACCAGGATAACTGTTAGCTATCAAGTTGGAAAAACACAGCATCTCTGTGCTATAGCTGAGCAAGTATTATATATGCATAAGGCCAAAGGACACAGGACTTCCTGATAAAATAGATACTGATAATATAAATTTCTTCCAGAGCTTAAAAGAGGCTTCACCTGGCCCTTAGTCTGGCTGCCAATTTTCTTGAGTTTAAAAATCCTATTTTCCTTTGTCTATTTCCTACTAAACACACAGCAATCTCTGACAAAATGCAAAATGGTAACCTGGAAGGGGTAGAAAAAAAAAAAAAAAAAGGAAAAAAAAAAAAGAGAAAGCTTCTCATTGTGTTTGGCTACTACTGCTTATCCTTCTATCAATGAGTAAACCGTTGGACTTACTGTGATTCATAACTTATCGCTATATTAAAAAATAATACCTTTTTACAGAAAAAAGTATTTGATTTTTCATAAAATGCTACTTTCTTTGCTGCATGCTTACCAAAAAAATTAAGAAAAAAGTAATTTAAGAGCAACAATACTCTTAAATTTTTTCAAGACATTCCTCCCAAGTCTATGCTTATTTCTTAAAAGCTAGGAAGTATTTTGTGCTGTTCATTCTCTCTGGGCATCAATTAATAGCTTTGGGCAGCACATACAAGATGTACAGATCAAGTTTCATAAACCCAATTTTTTTCTACTGACTCCTTACATAAGTACTGGGCAAAAAGTCAAAGTGCCCTGTCTCAGTGCTGGTGCAGCTGTGGTAAAACCGAAGCACACTCAGGCAAACACAAACGAGTTTGGTTTAGTTAGACACGTTGTAACTTCAGTGAATGTTCAGAAAAGACTTAACACAGGTTAAGAGTATTGTGTAGATTAAGTCTAAGAGTACTCCTCGAACTATAGGATTAGATGTGTATATTGAAAAAAAGCATAAAAACCCCTTTATGCTTAAGCAATTGTTATTTCATGTCCGTATAACAAAATATGAGCATGATAAGTGTGAAACTTAAAACAAACTTGTCCTTTTCTCCATCATACTGAGCCACTGTGTGACTTGTCATTTGAGAAATTTAGACAGGCATATTAAAACAAACATCTTTTACATGAGGATAAAAAATTTATTTCCTGTCAGTAAGAGTAGTTCATTCCTGGAATAATGGAGAGCTAATTGACTTGGTCTTCTCATTTCCCCAGGAAGATCAGATCCATGACATGGCAGCAGAGCACAGACACTGCTATAGAAGGGCACATCAACATAGCTCCAGATTTTACTCAGCAAGCAACTAAAATCCCTTTTGCAGCTCTAGCCCACCATCACTCTGATCTCACCATGACAAAGATTAAAAAAAAAAATCAGGTCCATGAGGATTTTGCAGGAGAAAGTGGGAGCTAAAACAATCACGGGCACAGCAGGCAAATTACTCTTCCTTTGCTGCCACCCTGGCAGGGCGCAGCTGCTTGGTCTGTGCAGCAGCTTGATCTGCTGTTCACTCACTTATTGGTGCTTCATTATCCTGCTGTAATCACGGGACCTAGATACCAAGGGTTCTGCCTTAATCTTCCACTGATGTCCCTTTAATCACCTCATCAATTCCGTGCACACTGCAAGTCAGGATGAGGTCACTCCATCTTCAACTGTGTGGTGTTTGACCTTACACATTTAGCTGAACAGAGACCAGCTGAACAAAGTCATCTTCACTTCAGCAAGGTTACAAAATAGAATATTTACAGAGCCCAAGCAACCAGTATGAGGGACCAACAAGGCCTGCCGGGCACCAGTACGATCTGTCATGTCCTGAGATGCTTTGTCTTAATGTTTCACAAGAAACCACTGGTTTGCATCTGGCAGCTGATATTATTGTTTATCACTCAGTGTTAGCAAAACCACAGAAACAAGCCAACTGATAGTCACGTATGCTTGTGGCACCAAGAAACAGCCATATAAGCTTTTAAACGGATAATGGCCAAGCAATACTGATGCAACCTTGAGTCTTGCACTTCCTCACTTGAAAAATATTCAGCACAGTATGTTTAGAGTTTTCCTAGACATATATTTTGGAGAACCAAAATCCACTCACAAGTGATCACTGTGCAAAATATGTTAGATAAAGATGTGTTAAATTGCGCATAAGCAGGATCAGTTTTGTTGTTGCTATTGAAGAAAAGAGAGGGAGGAATGGAAAATTATCATCCTCACTAGTAAGATTCTGAATGCCAACTTCAGTACTCTGAAATATTTCAAAGAGGAGATAATTCTGTAACTATAATTTAGGATAAATTTCATGGTTGCACTACAGCCTAGGCAGGATGGATTTTCATTCTCTAGTAAGCTCACACTACCTGGGCAGGAATGCCATCTCCTCTATAACTGCTGCACAACAGCCCCCAAACCAGCCCACCTCCCCTGCCATCCAACATTGCCACCATAGAAAAGAGAGTGAGGAGCAGATTGCAAACACAGTTATTAAGAATGTAACAATAAATTAATGTATTTAAGTGAATAACCGTCAAGTATTCCCAACTGCTGCCTCTCCACAACCAGTTTTTTTCATTTTTCCTTATTTGTTACTAATCCTTTCAAAACCCCCTTGTATTCAGCACACAAGTAGTTCTGTAATCAATTTCCACAGGATTTAAATTTCCTCCCTAAAATACATGAGTTTTCCCCCAAGAGATATAAAATAGCCTATGAAGCATTAAGCATAGTGCCATCCCAAGCCTGCAGACAGACTGGGGTTTTCTGCGTTGTGCAGTGGCAAACCAGAATTAAGGACGCTCCCATCAGGTTTGCTTGAGCTATTCAGAGCCCCCTCAGACCAGTAAAACTCTTCAGAATAATGAAGGAAAACTGATAGAAGCAGGACACTAAATTATTCATGGAGCAGAACCACAAGCAAAAATGGAGCCAGGGAGACCAACTGTTGGAATGTCTGCCCTGATCACCCAGAGAAGGATGTTTACCCCATCCTCCTCCTTGCTCAGGTAAACCCAAACGCAAGGGCTTTAACATCTCAAAAAGACTGTGGCATAACATCCGAGCTCAAACTTCTTGTACAGTTTCCCCAATGAACTTGCCAAGAGGTGTGGTCAGTAACTGTCTTGTAAATCTGTTAGGCACTGAAATACAAATATGGCAAAGTTATTATGGAAGGACAGTAGATGGTAATCGGGCCACGGAGAGATTATAACATCCACATTATGAACACTAATCTCTATGTAGCCTGGTGATGACATGACAATACCTGCACTGTCTGATTAAAAGGCAGGTATTGAGTAAGTCATTCTTTCGCTATTAAAAAAATAATTCTTATTTGAAATAAACTTCAGAATAACCACAGTGATGACAAACAAGAACATGAAGCAGAGGTAAGCAGTACAGATCAGCAGTGCCTCAAAATGCAGTATGGGTCAGCTTTCTCAAAAATATAAGACAACATTTTCCAGCTGTTTGTTTACCCTGAATGACAGTACAGGAAAGCTTTAGTTTTTCAAAAAAAGTAAAAAGCAAATTCAAAATAAATACCATACTCCAACATCATTCCAAAGTTTAATAAAACCTTTGGTAAACAAACGATTAATAAAGAATGGTGTGTTGAAAAACGTAAATAGAGAAGGGAAGAACCACCACCTAATTTCTGCTTTTCTCTCTCTCTGCCTTTTCTCTAGCCAGAAATTAGATTTACATCTTTAACACCATGTTATTCCTCCTCAGCATCAACAATGTTCCTTAGCAGACCTCATCACATAGTATAATATTGTGTCCTGACTTCAGATGATCTCACCTATCCAAATGCCTGCCTGGCTTTCATCTTCCAAATGCTTCGATTCACGCCAGATCTGAAAGTAAATGTTTTCCCCTGTAGCTATTTCTTTACAGGTAGCAAACTTTAAATGTTGTACGTTGACTGTCAGACTCAAAAAAAAAAAAAAGACGCTGACAATGAAAACTTGCTTAAAAGTTGTTAGTGAACCAAAATACAAAGGGTTCATAATACACACTAACTCAAAGTTCTGAAGATGGGTGTAAAAGAAAGTCCTTGAAATGGAAAGCTCTCCACACAAAAGAGATCAAGAAGAGGGAATTGACTTTGAGCGTGGAAATAGGAGGAAATATCACAGGGTGTACACAAAAATAGTGGTGTCAGCTAAGGAAATCACATTCTTTGATTTTGTCATTAAGAAACTGGAGGATAAAAAGACACCAAGCACAAATATTTTTCTTATGTACTGCATGACTAACTAATGACATCCACTGCCATGATACAAGAGCTTTTTAAGATTAGAAACTAAAACATGAACGTGTACATGGCTGTTTGAACTGGCCAACTACAAAGCCCCTCTCTGCTCACGGCAGAGTGGAGGAAGTGCCGACTGATGGAACTGAGAGGGGGGCTCCCGGGGCTCTCTCTGATGTGCCACCTGTGTCTCACCTGCCTCTGTACGTGCACACCCTACAGATGTGACACTCTACACCTATGGGTAGTGCCCACCTGCAGGGAAAACTCCTTGAGAAATGAGAACAGCACAGGGGATCCAGCTGGGGTTCTGCCTGCACAGCTAGCACCCCACTTTCTGTTCTGAGGTTTTAAACACAAGATTTTTAACTCTTTCATCGTGATGGGAAGCAAACCTGTGGTACTGCAGTATTTTTCAAATGTCCAAAATTTGAAACCTCTTGAAATGTAAACACACCATTTGCAACATCAATGGAAAACAAGTAACTTGGTTTCTTCTTTTAAGTCAAATCTTTATGTTACTTTACCCCAATTTAACATTTTTACGCATTAGTAAGTTTTGAAGGATAAAAAAGGATCATTGCTGCTTATTTCATTATCACTGGTCAATCACAATTGGCAACTGTTTTCATGTTTAAAAACATTGACCACGTTAACTATACACTAATTAAAAATTTACTGCAGCAAAATCCTAGGGAAATCACTAATACAGTCAAATGAGGGCACAGACCGACTGTGCCTGCACAATGTCTTTCAAATTAAATATTACCAGCCTTTTCACACTTCCTTTTGAAAGAATGGAGCAATGCTGTAATTAGGATGTGCTAACTAAAATGTTTGTGCCGTTTAACCTTTTAAATGAAAAACATGACTGCACTTGACACATGCAGGCTGTGCCTGCGTTTCCCATTTCCTCCGGAGCCAAGACGAAACAGCACAGACCTCCTGCCACAGCCAGCCATCCGCAGAGCTGTAACACGAATGTGTTTGCCCTCTGATTTATAAATTACACGGGTGAGCACACTAAGAAAACCAAGCTAAAATGAACACACTCTTAATAGTTCCTTTAATTAACATTTTGATTAACAGCTGCCAATTTATGTAAGGAACTGACAGGACTGCAGTCGGCCGTCTAACGTTTGATTGCTACTTTTTCTCTTGTCAGTCTCCCCATCTGAGCTGTGGCTTTTGGCGATTTTCGAGTTTCTGCAAGGAAACAACTCAAAGCAGCGTCTGGCCCTGTCGGGTACTGACTCTGCCCGGCCTGCAGCTCTGGAGGATCAGAGCTCCTGCGTTTGTCCCGGTCCGTGGCCAGCTCGCTGCCTGCCTGCTTTTGGAGCTGTGCCAGACGGCTCCGGTGACATTTCAGAAAGGCTCACGGGGCCGCTTGCAGCGCTTAATCCCTCGCTGTGGGATTTTCCACGCCGTGCACAGAGCTCGCCGAGGCTCACGGCCCCGCAGGCAGTGCCGCCGGCAAATCCGGCCACGGGAGCTCCGGGCTGGCCCCGGCACCCCGCGGCCAAAGCTGCCCCCAGACCTCTGCCCGGCCTCATCCACTAACCTGCTGCCAGCCACGGGCTCTTGAGCCGCGCGGGTGGCACCGGCACCGGCCAGACACAGCCACGGCACCAGGCTCTGTGCATGCTCTTGTGATTGCCACCGAGAGCTGCCACGCTTTACCTTGCCAGTGGCTCCAGGACAATTTCTCCGGCAAATGTGCCTGACATCGCCCAGCCTGGGGGCACCCAATGATGCCTATATGACTTAGGTCAAAGTTACAAGGTGCTTCTATAGCTTGATTTATAAGATATCAATATAACCCGATATATGTATATAAGCTGGTATCAATATAAACTGAATCATGACTTTTTATATATCTGTATAACCTGATATCAGTATAACCTGAATCATAACTTTCTATACTTATATAACCTGATACAAATAACTTGCTATACAATGTAATCGCTAGTATATGGTTAACTAGTTGCTTAATGCTGAACAGGCCAAAAAAAAAGGAAAAAAACTCACCAGGTGGATAGTTTCAGAGATAGGTAAGTATAGTACTAATAAGAAATTGGCAAATGTAAAGCCAATTAGCCACAAAATAAGGAATTTAGACCACTTAGAACCAGACAGACCAAGGAATACTGTAACTGGGCATACTCCAAAGACAAAGTTGAAAAGTTCAGATGTGAAGAAGACTTTGGAAGCCTTCATCAAAGACCCCCGATGACCCCCGAATTGGGGAGGCAGAAGCACAGTGCAAAAGAACTGTTTATAACCATGAGATCATACTATGTAAATTAGTTCTGGCGCCTATATGATGATATTATAATGACATAGTAACCCTGAGCAATACTTACTGTATAAATATAGAACAGCACTTGAAAAGGTGGGTGAGTTAGGCGGAGATATCCCCCTCACCACCAGCACTGCAATAAACAAATACCTGCTCTACAGACATTGTTCTATGGGGTTTTATTTCTGGCCTTTTTCAGACATCACCACCATCCCCAGAGCTGCAGCTCCCAGCTGTCTGAGGGACACAGTCCCTGCCACCCTGGCAGGGCACCACTGGATACTATTGCTGTGCTTTTCCAGCAGCAAAAATTCACTATTTACTGTCCTGAACTTCCAGATGGGTGTCTACATCCTAAGTCTCCACACTCTGAGGTCTGACTGTCAAGGTCTGATTTCCACCCAAAGCCAGCACACAGACAGTAAAATCTAATTTTTACCAAATGATTAATTTCTGGACCATTTCCTAAGTAATCACTTTTAAAAATTACAGCATATCTGCTGACAAAAGGAATAGGAAAAAACAGTTTGTGGCTTTTGCTCTTATTTTAAGTTATCATAACCAAAGTTGAAATTTTCAGGCTTCCCTCACTTATTAAATTATACAAAAATTCATTTTTAAAACCAAGCAAATTACTTTTTTACTAAAATAAGAAGTTTGCCAAGAAGAGAGGTAGCTGGCTTGTACAAGCACCTTTGTGTATTAGCATCAGTATGTTAGCATATTACTTTTCTTCATTAAGAAGTTTAAACAGAAGAAGGGAATACCATTTCAGCAGACTGGGCTTTGTTAGGGTTGGGGTTTTCTTTCTTTATTTGAAGAAATTTGCAGAAACCTGGAGGCTATTGCTCCCATTACCAAGCTTAGAAATTAATACTAAATCCTAAACCACAGACACTAAATAGTAACATTCCCATGTCTTTGCACTCAGAATACAAGACAACAACCTCTGTGGCTCCAAATTTCAGTAAGTTAACAGTTCATGTCACCTACCCATTAATTGTTAAGGACAACTCAGGAATACAAAGACGTTTCCTTGGATTATGCTGTTTTTAAAACACTACTCCTTCCCCACTAAAATTAGTACCAGAGGCATGCATGTTTTTGGAGGATTTGTTTCTACTGTACACTCCTCTACTTCACACCCATAATTAAAACTGGGTAAGTCTCCAACAGATTTTAGTGGTTCACAAAATTCTTGACTTCAAATTACTATGTGAGGAACCAGCACTGGTGTATTTGTCTTAGAAACTAGAATTCTTAGTCTTTGATTTGGCCCATTCTTGTTTTAGAGACAAGACGGCAAGTAAGTTTTGTTGCTTGTTCTGCAAATAAACTGACCAAGATCAGGCAACGTAATTCCCACATGGAACAATGCAGAAAGCTGTCTTCCTTGTGGGTCAGAGTGAGGACAAAGAACCCAACCGCTACGAAACACCAGCAGCTGGGCATCAAGGCAGGAACTGGAATGGAAGGGAGAGGCATGACGGGACACTCACACAGGGAGAGAGAGCCTGGGCCCACGGGAAGGCACACAATGGCACAGAGAATACAATGGGATTTTTTGCCTGCTTATGTTATAGCAGGAGCATATATGCCAACTGCCTCGATCCATACATTTTTGCCTACTATCTTCCAATGTCTCGAAGCTTCTGAGTAACACTGTGCAGTAAACATTCACAAGGTTTCACCTTGAAATGGATTGTGTGTACGGCACAGTGAAATCACGTGCTGCCAGTGTACTGTGACAAATGCAAAAGTAATTTTACTTAACGTAGTAAAAGCAACCCATTATGTAAGGCAATGAAATTAGTAAGTTCTTTTCCTGGTACTAAATATTGCAAGAGGTTTTATTTTCTATCAACAGTACTCAAAGCCATTGAAAAAAATCATCAACAACATTAGACTCCATATAAACACTCACACCATCAGTTAATACCTGAGTTCAGAAGCCTAAAATTAGCCCTGCAAACTGTGATAATGCACTGTGCAGATCGATACACAGAGAACACCCACCTGCACATGCTGCTCGCTCCCAGGGAATGAGGCTGCAGAGAGGAGACTCCTGCTCTGACATCAGGACAGTGCAGGAGGGAGAGAAGCAGTTTGATATGAATCACTGCAGAGAACTTAATTTCCAGGTCTTTGGTGTTACACAATCACCCAAGAGGGACAACCTGAACTGTGCCAAAACCAAGGCAATGGAAGAAAGTTTGCTTCCTACCACTCTAGATAACAAAGAACAGCATCAACCCCTTCTTTTCTTTATTTTCTTACTGAACACATGTAACACAAAAAAGGTATTTATATAATTTGTGATGCTATCACTATCACACATACAGTGGCTCCCTCGTATGGATGCGTAGTGCAGAATGTCTAGAAACTGAAAACAAACAAGAACAAAATTGGGGGGGAGGGGTGGAGGGAATCCAGAAGTTGAAGTATCCTGCGCATTTTGAATTGCCAGGAAAGTTGTTTTTAAGATTAAAAATTCTCCAGTCAATCTTTACTTGCATTACATTTCTTTCCTGGTTTAGTAAAGTGATATTAATGCAGTACTATCACATCTCCTTCTAATTATCTACATTATAGTGTTCTGTATTTCAAAATTAGGCTGACTTTAGTAAAACTGAAGAGCTGGATTTGAGACAGTGCCCTCCCATCCCCTGCTGGGAGATGTCCTGAAGATACTGATGTTTATCATTAACAATAAAAGCAGCACTCAGACAGCAAAGGTAGGACTTCTTGGTGCTCTTACAGAAGGAAGACAGGAAGATCTTTGCTGGCTGGACCCCATGAGCACATTCCAGCCCAGCTGTGCACGTGTCTTATTAAATTTGCCAACAAAATAAAAAAGGCAAAACATGACATGAAACCTGAAGCTGTATCTGTGCACAGAGCAGGAGATGCGCAATGGGAAACTGATGGCAAAACACATGGGATAAAGCCACAGACAACCAGGCTTCACTGTCTTCACTGCACATTAAGACTCACTTATCCTTTCTCAAAATTCAGCAAACTCAGGCACCAATTTCACAACCACTTTAAACTGGCTGGTGCGAGCTAATACTGCTACAGGCAAAAAGCATTCCTGCCCTCTCCCCCAGTCCTGACCACTGAGTCTGAGCCCCTGCACCATCTGCTCTGTCCACAACAAAGAGCAGAACCATCCACTCAAAGGCCCAACAGTGTCACAAACCAAACGCCTGCTTGTGCCAAAGCTGGCAGTGAACTGAGAGAGGGCTAGCAAGAATTAAACTGTGACTTGATCCCAGGGAGAGGGCTGCAGGCGTAAGAACTGGGCACAAAAACGAACTGGGCTGTGAGCTGCAGTAATGATGAGTTTGCCAGTTCCTAGAAGCTTAGAGGGGTACACAGAAAAAAATCAGACTTCCAAGGAATTTAATCTGATTGATATCAACAGGGCATAAGCTGGGCTTGCTTACACTGCAGCCTGCTTATGTTTACATTTAGTACTGTCTAAGATGATTTTGCTGTAAATATTTTGTTTTAAAGAGATTGTTTGGTTACTGGCTACTATTATTATTCTTCCTGGAAGGAAGAGAATAATGGGCCTTGAGCCAACATCAAACATCTTAAAGCTGATCAATTGAGGACTCCAGCATGGTTACTTGGAAAATCAACTTACTGCTACAGGGAGTGCATGGAAAGAACTCCCCTCCCTCCCCCCCACTTACTACATGACACCACAAAGCCAGCTTTAGTAAAGGAGCAGCAAAATCATATAAAAAGTAGTGCTACTGCCTTGTATTTGGAAACGAGTGCTCTGAAGTACCAGCATGAATTAAATTCCCAGAACCTCCAGAAATGCAAGGCAATTTTAAAATATATGGATTTTTTTCTCCCTAGCAGCTGCCACTTTGGAGAGTGTTTTACATGCTGCAGAACAAAACAAATATATTGGGCAAGATTACTGGTTTTGATGTTTTCTTTTCCAAGTGAGCAAGCTTAGAAGTTCCTCAGGTTTCAGAAAACTGGAGTGAGTCCAGAATAAAATAGATGACTGAGTACAGAGGAACAACTTGACAAGCTTGTTGGTGCACAATCAAGTGACAGCATTTTATGCCTTAGTATCAACTCCACTTACACAACACGCTTGTTTACACTAGAAATACAAAATATAACTGCTACTCATGTAGCACATGTGTTCACAGAGAATGAAGGTTTCTGTACAGGATTATGTCACTTCCAGGAACTAAAATTAGGAAAGGACATTGAGTCCATTAGATTTCAATTGTACAGCACAGCTATTGTGAATCTCTGCCACCTGGACAGGGCAGAGGAAATAGCAACCAGCTCAGGAGCTCTGCAGGGCTTTCAGCACATCCTAACTGTCTGCCAACTCCAGCCTCCCTGAAGATGTTCTTTTAAGAAAAAGGGGATGAGTATGGCCCTAAAGTACAGTGCCCATCCTCAATCTGAATAGAGACCAATCCTACAGAAAGAAAAACTTGGCACTGACCTGTTCCTAGGTGTCACTAGATGTTATTCTCAGTCTGTGGCAAGCAAGATGTGAGCATTGAGCCTTGCAATACCCCACACACATATAAGTTTATATAATTTCTATGGCTATTAAAGCAGGCCCAGGTATTTTTAGAAGCTAGCTGGTGGATTGCTTCGTGACCCACATGATGACCTTTGGTCAAATAGTACAAGTCGCTGTGATGGGGAGGGGACTGGACTGTAGCAGTTTAAAAACCTTTCCTCTGACCTTAGAGGCCAGGAGAGGGCCAGTGTGGCATCTTTCCAGGCATATACATGGTTACATGTGGCTTGTCAGAGGCTGCAAGCCAAAACGAAACTAAAGAAAACAAGTGCTAGCTAGTCCCATGCCAATGATGAGCAGGGCCAGAGCTTTTACAGAGTACTATAAGGCTTCTCATTATAATCTAGAAAAGTCAAAGAAGTGAAAACAATTACTTCATTAAGCCCATCCTAATACAGCAGAAAACCAAAATGTTTAAGAACTCAGGTGACAACTTCAGCCACGCAGTAACAAAAGAAACACAGCCAATTTTCCTCTTAGCAAGGAGAAGAGCCATGAATTCCATGTGAATATCATATGTACCATCACACAGTGATGAACACCTCTTAAAACTCTCAGTGTACATCACGTAAAACTGACAGCTCCAACCCAGCTCTACAGATAATCCACAAACGTTGGAAAGTTTTAGGCTCAAAGGTGGAAGGGGGGCACACCTTCTACCTAATGCACAGAATTCACCACAACGCTCCACAGAAACCAGGGGTTTTCCAAGAGCCAGGCATGACAAACAGGTTCTTTGCAATCAGCAGGGTCACACAGAGAGGACACAGCCCAAAACCACTCCTGGCCTGGCAGAGGGAAAAAATCCTGTGGAGTGAAAATATAAGAAGGTGATCTGGCTAAAAGAGAAGGCTTCCTTTTGGAAAGCTACTCTGTATAGAATTGTGAATCAAAGGTTTTCTGACAATCTTGCCAAACAACAAGGAAAAACTCAGTTATGTAGGAACTGCTTCAACCCTGCAGGAGCCTGGTCTAATTGCATCCTTTACAAAGCAGTGCAGAGGGAGAGTGTCATACCAACCTGGGCAACTCGTTATCCGGGGAAGAGAGAACAGAAAATAGGATAAGAATCTCTTGACAGTGGTCCTTCTTTCTCTAATAAAAGAGACTTGGGGAAACAAAACATCATTGCTGTTTTGTGGCCAGCAGTGCTCTCTAACACAGCAGAACTTGCATAAGGCACTGGAATAGGCAAAGTTTATCGGGAGTTTACATATTACACACACTGATGACTTCTTTTCCTACATTTTTTTGGTATTGTTGAAAAGATTAACCTGTTTCCCAGCTCCACAACAACTGCAGGAACATCTACACAAATTACAGAGTAGAAATAATTATTTTCTATACAAACACTACATTATGTATTTGTTTCATCAATAGGAGATAATAGGGTTTGGAAGTCTTTTGGTTGTTACTGCCTGAGATAGCTAATGATGGCCTATTAGTCAATAATATTATCACAAACTTACGTAAAATTACATATAATATTTATCTATTTCTGTTTATTTTCTACATTTTTAAAAGATATTTGTAATTGTTTCATACTGTTATGGAGCTCTTACAGAGTTGGGTAATGCAAGAGCTAATCCAAGACTGCTACTGAAAAGCTGTTTGAATCTTTGTTACAGGCAGACACAATACACCACAGGAATCTGAATTTCCTTTCAGGACATTTACGTTACTTGGATATAATTATTTAGTGTTCAACTGAATTAAGCCAAGTGAGATGCTTAAAAAGTTGGCATTAATTGTATTATTTTGAATGTGAATTCGAACCTACAATTATTTTTTAACATAGTATATAAGTCATGTGGTTATTGATTGCTATTTCTCAATAAACTTACAGGTTTCATTGTATAGAAAGTGTTATACACTCCCTCTTCTGGTAATATCTTTAAAACACAGTTTCTAGACTTAAAGTGTATCATATGTTAGATTTGAAGTATATCATATTGCTTGGAAGAAAAAAAACCTCAAAGCAGTATCATATTTCTTTTTAAAAAGCCAGCAAACTGGTAATCAAAACCAAATAAATAACAGGTGAAAACTACTTGACATAATGCCCAACTAAAGTAAGTAGCAGCTCCTTTTTAGCTGTACCTAAAACCAAAATGTTATTGATTTCTTTTAATTTGGTAAGAAAAATATTGTCCCAAGTTCTTCCAAAAGTGTGACTTGTACCTGATGCCTAGTTACCATTCTGTGCACTACTGCTGTAGGTGAAAATATAGATTTGAAAATGCTGCCTGCTTTTCTTGAGGTGGCAGATGAAGTTCCTACAAAACATAGTTTTTATCTAGGTCCAGCATGGATAACTTTCTTCCACCTTGTACACTACACCTCATCTTCTCTGGGGGGCATTCTTATGGCAAAAGCTGCTGAAGGCTACACATACATCCTACTGGCTAAGAAATATTATTCACAGTATAGAAAATGAGGATTGTGAAATAACATTAAGAAGTCCAAAGAGAAACAGTAAAACCAAAAGATGAACTATTAATAAGTGCACACACATGCCTATATCCATCTCTTCCCTTGATGGTCAGTGCCTGATAAAGCCAGGAGATGTGTTTCAAGTACGGCACATTCTCGTTCCCCTCACCCGCCAATAAAATGTGCAAAATCCAAGAATGCCACAGCATTACACAAACCACATTAATAGTATTGCTGCCAAAACACTGAGAGGAAAAACTTGTGGAAAAGCTTTTGTTTGTTTTGCCCTGTTTAGCCTCTCCTCCTTTCTACCACTTTTACCCCTCCTTACAGAGTAATAAAACCAGCACTGTACCTACTTCATTCTCCCTCCTCCAAGGTAATTTTGTCCTACCTTCCTTATTTAGCTTCCTCCTTATTGTCTTCATCTATTTTTTTTTATATGTATTTTACTCAAGTTCTTTGCTTTACATTGCCCTTTTTAGCTATTCCCCAGTGTCCTCTTTCCCCTCCTTGGACACACACACACTGACTGCAAACCACTTAATTCCAGCTGTGCTGAGCCAGCCCTGCCAAAGCTGCCATCCCCCTGCCTGTCAAAGCTGTACCCTAGTCAGGTACTGCACAACTCCAGCTGTACCAGGTGCACTGGTATCTTACCAAAAAGTAATGTAAGTGATGGTTACTGATGGGATTTTCTATCTGACCTATGAAGTTGGGCTTGCAGAGAAAAAGAGACCATCCCAAACACAGCAGTTGTTCAAGAGGCAGATGCTGGGATGAGAGGGTACAGTCTGTGCAACTGGAAACCATGTACTTCAGTTGGGGGGGGGGGGG
>WEKY01051226.1:969413-985962 GCA_013390045.1 Picathartes gymnocephalus
GGGGGAGGGGAGGGGAGAAGCCAAAAACCAAGCAAAAATTATTTTCTTCATGACAGTTCAATACTCAAAACAATTTTACAAGCTTCCCAGAATACTCCTCCCTGGAATCACAAAGCACTGTGGTATTCATCTGAGGTTTGCAGTTCTTGGAATAATCTACACAGTTCATGAGAACACACACTTCTCCCCAAAAAATAAATGAGAAAGTCCTTATAAATAATTCATCTGCATGTGGTTAGCTTTTGATATTAAACTACTACTAACCCCACCCTCCAACACCAAGTTCGTAGCTCCATGGCTATGACACATTCCCATCTCTCCACAACAACAGAAATTCATCTCTTTTTTACTTCAACTCAGGCTTCTTCCACCTCCCCAGCTCTTACACAGGTTGCAGCTTGGTTCTCCTGCACTCAGCTTAGGGCAGGGTGCCAGACCCTGCGTGCCCATGGCCTGCCCTCCGTGTGTGTCACCTCCCCTGGCTGGGCTCCAGCCTGGAGGAATGACTTAGGCAGTAGAAAGAACCCTTTCAGCTGTGAAGGAAACCTTCCAAGGATGTGGATCACATAAGCTGATGCAGACTGGCCTTCCCTGAACCTGCAGAAAATGTGGAAGGATGGCTGGCAGCGCTGTGTCCTGCTCCAAATGCCATTTCCTCTCACAAAATGAGTTCTGAGTGACGAAACTCAACCTTCTAGATTGGTTAAGTCTCTCACTGTCTGTCATTTTTAATTGTAGACCTGATGCAACTATCCCACGTGGCTTCTTTCAAAGTGAAGCTGTAGTCAAATATACTCAATGGTGACTTTTTATTGGAATTACATGTCCTCTTTTCTACTGATCTAATCTATTGACCAATGCGCTTTCTCCCTCTTGCTGAACAACTATTTCTATGACAGTGAACGTAGCACTGCTTCTTCTTTTCCCACAAAGATAAATATTTGTTTTTCTTTCTTTCCACTTTTTCTTCCCCATCAACATTTATTTTGAAAAGCAGTCAGTCCCAGTGTCCAAGAAAACACCCAGCAAGGAGATCATTATAAAGGAGCAGGGTTCTCATGGAACCCTTGCATAATTTTCTATGTTAGACTTGTTTTAAGTATTTTAACTTTTCAGTAAGAATAGAATAATAAAGAAATACTCTCTGTTCAGCCAATATTAAACCAAAAGGATTTTTGCATCTAGGTCTTCTGCTATGGCAGAACAGCATAAAATTAATTTCACACTAACCAAAGGTAAGAAGAGCCTAAAGCACATCAAGCACTTGAAGTTTGCAGTATTTTAGCATGCACGGTGTTGTAGAGAGAATATGAGTTACATGGTAAGCAGTGAACTGAATAAGCACTATCTCTTAAATCTGAAGCTGAACACCACCTTTCCTCTTAGCTGATACTTAAAAACTGCTTTGTCTTCAACCAGAGCTTGACAAACCCCATGTACCCACAAAAAAAGGAGGAAGTTTTACTAGAAAACTGCCATCAACTTCTCAGACTCCCTGTGCTTTCATGTAATAAACAAAGACCACAGCCATTCTGTGTACAAAAATAATCTTCTGCATGTGAACCGTTTGCGAAGATACAAGTAACCACAGCACTGAACTCCATCGCTCTGTAAAATCTGCATGGCACATTTGGCATTCAGCTAATGGCTTGGGGGTGCACATTTCAAAGCTCAAAATATGTTTACAAGTTTCTTTCCACATTATAATAATTTCTTATTCAATGATGCATTATTTAAAAATTACTGAACACTGAAACTTTTCTTTTCCTTCTGAAATGAATCCTGTGCTGACCTCTGAGCACATTCCCTACTATATGCCAAGATGATTCTTGCAAAAACAAAAGAATTTCACAAATCTCTACCAAGAAATTAAACTAGTTGTTGCTGGACCCACAGATTAAGATCCAGCTGATGGAACTTGGACTGTGTGAACTACTGTGAGAGGACTGTGTATATAAACAGAAGCTGCCAATGATAATTTGTTAAAACATATACATTAACTGGAACCATAATATGCCAAATGCCAACTGTGCATGTTCGGCAATATGCTTGGCAGATTGCTCCAGCACATCTGTGACACACCACAAAATATTCAGGTTTTATTTTCGTTGTTAGACTTCTGCAGAAGATCACTGATACCCAAGAAAATTCTTAAAATGTAAAAAAACGTTTTCACATTGCTTTAAAAAGACTTCAGTGAAAAGTGGACATTAATTATTGAAACAAATTGCTTGCTGCCAAAAGTATGCAGGCCATAATGAAGGCTTATCCCTCCAAAATGGGGATGAGCTCAAGCAATCTCCCATGAGGAAAAAAACCACACACACACACAAAAAACCTCCCCCAAAAACCCAACAAAAAACCAAAACCAACCAACCAAAAAAACACAACCAAAAAAACCCCCAAACCAAGCAACAAACAACCCAATCCTCAGGTCCAATGGCTTTGGAACAAGATCCAGTACATTCCTTTCTTTTCTTATCAGCTTCAAATGCTGCCTTGTACCGCCACTTTATATCTTTGACTTCGTAATCCATGAATCCTTGCTAAATACACTCGTATTCTAAACAAGCAATACATACACAACTTCAAAAAATACAACTTAAATATATTAAATACTGTCAGATTTTTCAGAACAATTAGCTGCTGCCAAATTTAACAAAAATACAGTAGGACAAATTTACATCAATTCATAGAATGAGAAGAACCCAAACATGTAACACTGCAGGGACTGTAATACTTAAATAATGTATGATACACATCCAAAATACATCAGCACACTGAACAGAGATTGTTAACAGATCATTTTTCTCAATTAAAATCACAAGTATCACTGTGTTCTCTCTGAATGCAGGCATTTAACACCAACACCAAAAAAACCTTTAGGCCTCCCGAAGTGGAGACATGCAAATGAAAGGTGGGTATGGGCCTGGCTAAGGGAGGAAGGACCTCCATTATATAATCAGATGAAGGAGAATCACACAAGACTTAGAACAGACTCGGAGGGTGGACCCAAGAAACCAGCAAACATCTCTTGCTCTACTGCCAGGATCTGCCCTCCAAGTATTTGGTTGTGTGATGTTCTATTCCAATTCCACAACCTCCTAGTAACAACAAAGACAGGAATATCTGCATAGTAACCTTGCTTCTGATTCCTATACTTCAGGTTTAAACCTGCACTGATTGGAAACCAAAATGCTTAAGCAATTCCCCACCAGCTCAGGACAGCAGTAGCAGGCAAAGCTCACGGTGGTTGCTCACCTTTGCCACAGTACCAAACCCATGGAAGTTAATCAAAACACTTGACATAGCTTTTTAATGACTCAAGAGCCCAACACACTATCATCATCTCTTTCCAACACGTACTGTATTCATGGTTTTCACAATCACTACGTGAGTCACAGGCACTCTCAGTGTAAGTTTTACAGGTAGCCTTCATTATTACTGCTGAGTTTAACCCTACTGTGTATTCATGCAAACTAAGACACAGAAGGGGAGGGGGGGGAAACTCTGGGAAAAAAAACCAAAAAAACCCCAAACTTAGAAGAAGGCCCACATATCTCTATGCTGATGCTACTTTCACACTGCTGAGTCCTCTCTGAGGTACAGAGCAGCCCAGCCAGGGCAGAGAAGCAGCTCCCATCAGCCAGGAGGCTGATAACCACAGGAAGATGAGATAAACCTGTGGAACAGCTGAAATGCCAACAAAAGGTCACACAGCCTGAAAACCACGGCACTTCAGGGCTTCCACGAACAACCCGAAATAACTGTCGCGATGGCTTCCTCAGAGAGCAACCTTTGGGTGCAGCAAAGAACTCTATCTAACATATCTCCGGGGAGGAGACAATGGAAATCAAAGGGAGACAGGCACATCCCGCTGCCCTGAGGAGCCTGACAGCTGGCACACAATCATCCAGAGTGCAGAGAAATACTCCTGGAGAAAAACACTTTCTGGGAATAGGCCACCATGATAAGTGATCTCAGATGCTTCACCCACAAGACTCAATGCCTGAGCGCTGTATCTTTTTCCCATCTTTCACCTCTGAACTGATCTTGACTCATCCAAGGAAGATGCTGATACCATGAAAGCACAGCCTTTCGCAAAGCAACAGCAGGAACAGGAGCAATGACGGGCTTCAATCACCTGCCCGGCCCCCCAAATGAAAATAGCTGTGATCTGACAGAACAGAGGATTTGTCTTGAAACTTTTCCTTGTCAGGCTGGCGTGCTCCTGCCCATGAGCATGTCCCCAGCAGCGCTGCCACCCTAAGCCAAGGGGCTGAAGTCATTGCACTACACTGCCAGCCAGCTTCTATACACAGGCTAGAAGGAATAGCACAAGCTGACTTCAGATATTATATCAGGCTGCTCTTAAAAACAAACCTGCATGTGGTGTTACGGATACCAACTTTACAAATCAAGCAGAGTACATACACTAACACCATTGAATAAATTATTAAAATGGAAATTCATAGCCCAAACACATGCTTGGATTGCCTAAAAAAGTAGAAGTTAATTTTAAATTAATATATTTTCTAGTCAAATGCATGAAATAGAAAAGAATCAGTGACATACACAAATCTGTCATTTGTATCAATAAAGTATTTTATTAAAAAGGTGACATATTCTAATTAATAAGGTTACATTTAAATTATTTCTGACTACTTATGGTCCAGAGAAAAAAAGCCAGCATATGTTCTGCAAAGCACTTTCAGCCTACCTAGTTAAGTAGTTTATCACAAATATGCTTTGGAAGAAATTAATTAGCTCATTAGGTTTAACTAATAGTTTGTTTAGCTTTCCTTTGACAAAAGTGACATTTTCACAGAGCAATTCTACTACTTCAGAAAACAAAATTCCACATGACAAATTTCAAAGAACACCAAGTACAGCAACACATACCACCAGGAGCTGTAGAATATTTTAAGAGATTAATACTTCTCTGGCAACAATTAAAAATAAAAGATTCTAAGAATATAACAAAAAGATACATTGATGGACAGCAAATTTTCAGAGTTTTTCATTCCCTGAAATCTTACCATCAATAAAAAACTGAATTCAGGCTAAACTGACTGTGGTGAAACCAAAGGGTACTTTACTTTCTTGTTACCATGATAACACACCTTTTGTTTTAAAATAACCATTTGTTTTGAGGACTTCACCAATTTCCTTCTCCTGAGCTATATAGCGTTTAAAAAAAATTAGATCATTGTCTGGTAATCAATCACCTGATGTATTTATCAGCTTTCATATTTCATTTTCTAAATTAAGGGACAGCTGTGTAAGGATTTAAAAAATGGGAAGGTTGATATAAGGCTTGGAGAACTAGTGTACAAAAAAAATCACTAAGTCAGCCTTCTTACCTTTCTGAGGCTATTAGGTTGGCAAACTAACGTCCTTTAATGATGCTCACCCCACCCAAGCCTGTTTTTCTCATCAGAATGACCCCGCCTGTTTCCTCTGCACGCCACAGCCCATGCTGAGGCTCTTCATTGTTCAGAACAAGCTTAAGAAATACTAAGAATAACCTCGTCATTTCTATCCCCTCCGTCTACACTTCTCTTATCTGCCACCGATACAAGGTGTGTATTAGAGAAATTTTCACATTTAGAGATCACACTTCTACAAAATTATACAGAATGGAAACATTATGTTAGTATTTATTACGACTTTATAAAATACTTTCCATACCTTCATTTTGCAGTTCCCTGTTCATTCTGCGCCTTTTAAATTGCAAACAGTGCTTACAGAAGAGTTTGAATTAACTTCACATAACGAGTCTAACAGCAGTACAAGCAGCATCACACATGCCATGTTTTCATGTCCATGCTCAAGACACAGTGCTGCACCTCTTCAGCTCCTGAGCTGCTCCTGCCACCCATCCATAAGGGCAAACACGATGCTGCTTCCTGCCAGACCCCTGTTTGTCAGACAGTGTTTGGAGATCACCTGCTCATTTCACAAAGACAGCCTTAAGTGTCTGCAGCTATCCCAGCTCTCCATCACTACAATATTACTGACCTCAAGATGGAATATTCAATATGCCATCACTCAGAACTTTGTATCATCCAGTCCTCCCCCATAAATTTATTTTTAGCTGTCAGAATCAGTTTAATATGATATTTTAGAAGGAGTTATTGGACATCTTAAGTTGATATTCACTGACACGTGAGGAATCTTACTGGCAAGGGGTAGGCTTGCTCTTGGCTAGTAAAAAGGCTTACAGCAACCAGAGCAAGAAAAGCAGATGGCCTTTTCTTCTTCTGGTTCCCAACAACTCTGGGAACTTATATTCACAAAACTGTGGGTTTAAAAAAATTATTAGTACAGCCATCCACGGAATAACAAGCAAACTATTAAGAATTATGACACAAAACCTATTCAGGTTCTTCTCTGAGTCACTCTGTGTGACAACTGCAGGAACCAGTGGCAAGGGTAGGGCTATAATCCATAAGGCAATATAACACAAAGGCAAGTGAGAGGGAGAAAGGATAAGAGTACACCCTCTGCACAGCCCAGAAAGGGCCTTCTCCAGTCTTGAGGAAGCAGAATTGAGTACACCTTTTCTTGCCAAAGTGTTGGATTATTTAAGATGCACAAAATGTTACCCCTTTTTCTCAACACCAGAAGAGGTTCCCTGCCCATACCCTTATAAACACCAAGCCAATCAGTAGGTGCGCTGGCCTAGAGAAAAGAGAGAGTGACAAATACATGCACACACTGGGAGGAAGGACTAGTTCAGAAGATGCTTTGTCCATCCTGTTTATTAGGAGTTGGTCAGAAAACATCTCAAATTTCTTAAGAAACAAAAAGCTGAATTCCAAAAAACTTCCTATCCAAATATTGGCTCAAGGTTAATTTCTAGTCCTGAGAGGAGCATGGAAAAGCAGAACTGCCAACAACCCCCAGTCAGCCTTGGAGGAAGGAACTGAGCACTTGAACTGGCCTAGCACTTCACATTTCCTCAGTCTTCTCTAAACACTGGCCAATCAACACAACAAGAGCATCCTCACATAGTTTATATATAAAACCACTGGACCAGTAAAACAAATACAAATTGATAATTCTGAAAATAAATAAATAAGCTTACTGGCTATTAGAAGCTTACTACATTTTACAAATTTTGGTGTAAGTTTGACTTTTAGCTCAAGTACACAGTTCACACTGTACCAGAACCCATGTAAAAATAATCTGTATAAATAGACAAAGAGAAATGACACACAGAGACAGAAACACACTACACATATTGGCTGTGAAATACACTAGATACTTCATTTTGAAACTGAACTGTAGCTATGCAGCAGTTCAAGAAAGCATTAAAAAATTAAAAAGAACAAGATATATATGTAACTGCATTACAATGTATATAAAATGATTAAATACAGGTTATGTTCTTTGACTTTTTTATAATGTAATGATCTATTTACCATCAATTTAAAAAAAATTGCCAGGCTTAATCCTGATTTAACCTCACCCTTAAGTATTAAAAATAGTTAAGCACTTACCATAATGTGATTGAAATGCCTGTGGTTTTACGACCTGATTACAGTGGTTACACATCACCAAATAGAAATCATCATGAGCCGGGCAAAGACCAAATATTGGCATATCTAAAAACAAAAAGACAAAATGGCATCTCTCAGCTGCTGACAATTATAGAAAAACAGTTTAATTACAAAGCCATGACACTAGTGTTGAATCAAAATTTTAGAGACATTTGTATCAAATTTGAAAATGAGGAAAAAAGAGCATATAATCCAATAGATAATTTTGTGCTGGAGTATTACAAAAGAAAAAATCTTACTACAAAGATAAATGTAAAATGAGCGATTACTTGTAGAAAACATCTATTAGAAAACTGATTTAGGACTGATTATTTTATACCAAATGCAAGAATGCAATAAAAAGAGACTGACTTCAATTGAGACAAACACAACATAAGAGGGGATGCTTTATGTATTCTGAAAAAGGCTTTGGATTTTATTCCAGTGTCATTAAATGAATTCAAAAGTGAACTTCATTTGCTATTTAATTTTTTTAAACCATTTTAAACACACAGTCATTCACCGGGCAGAATTACATGCCTAATGGTTTTATTTGTTTAACAGTGCATTATAGTCCAGCCATCTGCTGCCGGAGATCCATGTAACAGCTATACAGGAGAGAGAACCAGAGATAACAGTATGGCAGAGCATGTGTGGATTGCGGAGATAACACACATACTTGGAGACTTTTACTAACAAAATTAGTTTCTACAATTTTGTTTTTAAGAATACAGTTTGTTAGGAATATATTTAACAGCTATGGCTGCATTCAGAGACTACTGGAGCAATAAATTCAGCGTTCACTACACAAAGGTATATTACATTTATACAACTAAAAATGTTATTCAATCAATAAAAGACAAAAAAATGGAAACTGCAAACATAATAGGTGGCTAAGGGATCTGTAACACTATTTAAAGGTTAAAAATCGACATAACCAGCTTATTTTCTTATAAATATTACTTGAGAGTTTTTATCTTAACAGTAACTTACTTTCTAAGTTAAACTTACTCTTGTGCTAGAACTGACCTCAGAGTTTTGTTTTACAGCTACTAATTTGCCTATATATACTTTTAGCAACATCCACTGTTTTGTTCATTAACAGAACAGCAATTATGAAATAAATTGTGTTGCACATTGAGTGTGTCATAATTCAAGACAACCGCTCACACGACACCATCAGCCCTGTCCACTTTGTTTCTCACAGACAGGGAACATATCCACACCAAAACTACTTCCAGAACTAGTATGTATCTTCACCATAAAAAAATTAAATACTTTTAAATAAAAGACATAAGGTCTATCCCACGTGTTCCAAAAATCTTACTAGTGCTACATCAAAATTAAGCATGACACCTGCAATAACAGCCCCAACTAGATTTTGCAGTTGGATGCAAATGCAATGACCAAAGACACCTGACTTGGCTGAGACAGATCACAGCTACCCTCACCTAAGTCACAGGCACCTTTTCACAACTGAAGTTACATCAAATAAACAAATAATCTGATTTGCACTTCTTTAAGTAGCAACTCTTGCTTATTTACTTATGTGATATTTATTGAAAAAAGCATTAAAACCTCTGGCACACCCAACTACTGCAAACTAGGCAAGACTAGTAAATATATGCTGAGGGGGGATAAAATCAGATAGGAATAATAAACTTCTATTTTTCAATATCTACTTTCTGAGATGTAATATTAAGCTATGTAAGAAAACAAGTATAAGCTTAAATGTCAGTGCTAATATTTCATGCAGGAGTATTCTCTTTGGGTATGCCTGTGTATCAAAGTTCATACACACAAGTAAATACTCCAGGGTCACTTTCACCTGAGTACCAATACACTGGGATGAATGGGACAGTAACAGCATGCACTACCTGATATTTACATTGTTAGCAGCCCACGGAGAGGCTACTCCTGGTGTGATGCCGATGGAGCTGTAAATCCACACCCTGGAACCTGTTCCCAAAGCTGTACCTTTCAGACTGTGCTGGATTCTCAGACTTTACACCAGCTTGTACTGAATGCAGGGGGGAATTGTTGACAGGAGAGAAGGATTGCAAGATAAAGCACTCCTTCACACCAGTCAGAGACAACACATCCACACACCATCACTCTAAGAGACCTTCTATGACTATTTGCTGGCAATACAGAACTGTAATTTTAAATGGCAACTGAGACAAACTGACAGAAATTAATGTAAACAAAAGTCCTTTCCTGGTTCAGTTTGAGGATCCCAAGAAATCTGAGCAATTTACAAAGGTTACGCTGTGAAACACCTTCAGTTTAAAATCTTAGCTCCAAGTAACAGAAAGCAATGACAGAATACCAGGAAATACACAAACTCACAAAGAACCGTTCTAAGAATAAAACCACTTGACACAGAGAAAAGGATTTGCTGCACACACAAAATCACAACCTGATTTCAAAGGACTGGAGCACAAGGCTCCAGTCAGATCACACAAATCAATGTAAAAGATCTTGTACCCCACAGTGATCTCCTACAGCACTGATATCAGGGCAACATCTCAACATAACCCATGAGGGAGTAGCAAAGGTTAGAGGCCTAAATGCAATTTAACAATGGCTTTGGAACTATAAGGAGTGTGACCCAACCAAGATCATTTAAGGCAACTGGAAGAGACTTGAGTCCACACTTCCCAAGCCAGGCGCCTCATTCTTAGGCAGGTAAGCTCTCACATCTTTAATGTGCCTCACTGTCATTACTTGAGCAGGGCAAGAGCAGGTTTCAGGGAAATCGTATTCCTCTTTCTGTGTTCCAACAGGACAAACACCTATATGGCTGTTAGGAGAATGACAAATTAGACCATGCAAATTTTAGAGAACAATATACAGAACAGTTTAACAAAACTTACATAGTAAGGATGTACTAGGAGTAGGTGATGGATGCCTAATTTTTCTGTCCCCCGTCAGCCATTTATGAAAGTTCACATGTATTGTGTACTTGATATTCTAACGTCTAATACTTTATACCTGATCCACATCATGACATGCACATTCTCTATTCAGTAGTCTAAAGAAGTTTCTAGTATTTCACCAGTGCCACCTCAATGCACTGTTACTCTGGGATTACTGAAGATTACTTTTTGAAATACCTCACTATGTAAAACCTGTGCCTCTCAAGGAAGAGCCTGGCAACCGTGATTCATATGTTCCTCTTTCAAAGCTGGGCTCATTTAACTCTCTCCATCTGGGAATATTTTTCAAGGTCAAACTAAAAATTTAAATCAAGACCTCAAACTTTCCATAAATATAGTATTCATAGTATCAACATACAGATAACTGTTATAAGAGCTGTTAGTTACATTCATTCTATTAACACCAGAAAGAAAAACAGCTTCATTTACCTCCATAATAGGAAGCCTCTGGACATTGTGATCTCCACAATTCACTTCTCCTTTCAAATGTAACTGAGTTTTTAAAAAAGCAACTTTAAACGATGCATTACTGCACTCTTTACCAAGACCAGAATAAGCCCATGCCATACACAATTCTGAGATAACTGCATCAGTTGTTGAGCATGTAATAAGGAAAATGCTTCTTACTTGGAAAAGGTCAATGTAGCATCATTTTCTAACAAAAAAAGAAAAAGCAATAATGGATAATTTGGCATATTGTACATCAAGTAAAATGGAGCTCAGTATGCCTCATCTGGAAGGTTTTCTTACACTGATCTGCCATCTCTTCTCTGAAACACATTGTGGAAACACACAAATGATTGAATAATTTCTTCGTATTTCCAGCATTCTCTTTCAGGACAGCTACACTAAAGAAACTCATGCTTGTGCTCATTGAATCTAACTGCCTGCATACTCTCAATCTCTCAATTCCATTACGTAATATCACACATAACAGAACACATAAAACAGGCTAAAACCACCTCAGTTAGGAAACAGGCCAGCAGCTTGCATTTATTTAGCCGCTAGATTTCAGTGACTAACAGCTGTGTATTTTAATTGGATTTTTCTTTTACAACTCCCCAAATTTATCAAATTTCCTACAAATCTTGTCTCTTTTCAGACTGGGACCATTGCACAGTCCATCTATCCTAGTATCTAATAAGACAACATCCCTTCTAGAAAGGAAATATCAACAAAAAAAGTGAGGTTAAGATCTTCTCCAGGACAGCAACTGCTGCAGGAAAAAAGTAAAGGCAGCCTGTGTGCAGAGACCAGAACACCAGTTTCCTATTTGCCAGAAATCTCCTTATTGCAATTCAAAGAAGGAGGAGAGTGAAAACTGAATCAGAGGAAGAGAAAGCAAAACTACCAAGGGCAGAAGTGAAAGGGCAAAGCACGAACTATCAAGGTTATGACAAAAGAATAGAAAACTTGATCAAAAAAGCAAAAGGAGTAAGTAAAAGCTCTGCACAAATATTTTTAAGCCAGAACAGTGCTCTTTTTCCCCTATCCACTGTCAGCATAAACATCTGCTTATTAAGATTAGTTTTTAAAGTCCAAGCCTGATTTATAACAAACATGTACATACTACTCACCACTAAGTGTAATTTGACAATGACATTGTAGGCTGATGCCTGATACGAATAGTAAAATGTTTTGGCTACAAAGATTCCACAGAACAGCATAACATGCTTTCAGCACTACACCAACCTGGTAATACTTCCAGAATAATTTTAATCACTATAGTTAGTGTTGGATGCATTAAAATCACAATGCCCTACACTATTAAATTTATACTCACAGCCCAGATAAAACTCCCTATTATCTTTACAACCTCCCAAAAACAGAATTCAATTTTTTTGGTGGAGTCTGATCCAAATTCACATTAAGTAAGTGTACCAACTTTTATCAATTCACTAGGTTTTCCATTAAGACATCAGGGAACTGTTTCAGAAGTACTATATAAGGAAATTGTAAATAGATCCCATTATTTTGAAATGTTGCCAAAATCTAGATTGTTTGAACTATTTACTTCATGGACCAAGTAAGTTCAAATTATGTCCACCAACAGCTATCTTGAATACATTTGCTCTGTACTAGCTGAGTTTTGTCTTCTCATTAGAAGGTAATTAGTCTTGGTCATACTAAGGTAAAAAAATGTGAGTACACCTTGTTTTAACTTAACTGGTAGATCTCTTTCTCTACAGGAACACTTTTAGTAGAACTTTTATTTAAGATAACACAACTCTCCATTAACATCTGAAAAATTTTTGAAAAGGGGACAAAACACCACCATTGTAGTAACAAAGTAGTTGACATCTTGAAGGAAAGGAAATTTTGTGGTAACTCCTGTACTTTGCTTGTAACACATGTCTCAGGTACTGCCAGATCCTGATAAAGTAATAAAAATATGTCTATTGTTTTTGTTTTACCCTGTATGGCTGTGGGAAGAATGTCATTTAGTACCTGAAAGTAGATAAAACCTCCCAAATTACTATTTTTATGAGGTTGTGATCTGAGGGATAGGCATGAGGAGGGAGAAGGAAGGCAACTAACCAGCACTGAGGACTGCATGAAACAGACTACCAAAACCAGGCAAATTTCAGACAGAAAACTCAACTCTGTTACCACCAGACTTGCAATCAGCCCCAAAAACTAAACTTCTGCCAAGAAATGTGCACAGCAGGTACGTCCTGCTGAATCTACTGCTGATTAATTGTCAATACTAAGTAATCTTCAGGCAGAAGGAGAATCTTGGCTGGAAACAGAGGCAGCTACAAACAGCACTGCAACGTATCATAACCAACATGGTTATCTTAAGTAAAGCTCCCATGTATTCCAAGTAATATAGGCCCTTATTTTAACTGATATGAATGTTCTATTAAAAAAATTAAGTGATCCAAGTTAGGTCCTCAAAACTTCCCTTTCATACACAGATACTTCACTTTCTGCAACTAAACCATTATTTTCTAAACAAAATCTTCCACACTGTTTTGGAGAAACACTCAAGTGCTTATCATTCATGAACAGATGTGTTTTTGTAAACTTATCATTGCTGAAGTAAAATTAAACTACTGCACTTTTTTTACTGTGTACCATGCAAGATGATAAAAAAAGAAGAATATTTCTAAACAGATACTGTCAACAAAATAACTAAACCCATATAGAAATTAGAGTGCTCTGGTTAATACAAGTTGTGAACCAAAATAAGAGATTCCTGTAAAACATAAATACTTGCAAGTTTTCTGTAAAATTTCAAGTAATAAACATTTAGGTATTAATAGAACACAAGTATTTTATGAACCATATGTGCAGGCCTAACGAATTTGTGCCTGCAAAGAAGATACATATAATCAAACAAACAAAACACAAAATGATCAAATCTACACACAGAAACAGTTTTAAAAAAATCTCTCCCATAAGGTTTATACTCATGTTGCCTCAGATACAAAACAGCCTTTTAATACAAAATAAAATAAACCAAACATACATTCCCATATCTGAGCTGTTTCATTTAGGTTCAGAGGGAAGCACCGCTGAAATATCTTCTTCAAGGTTACCTATTTTTAAAATTCCTTGCCAACTCTGCTCTGTACATTAAGTAACTGACATTTTCTGCACATACAGTTTTGGAAGCCCAGCTACTTGAGGGGACATTTGAAAGGCAGAGCTCTCCTTGGGTTCTGAGCACAAGTGCATGAACTTTGTTTCTCTGAGTAGTTGCTGATTGATCAGCTGAAGGAAGGAACAGCTGAAGACTTGATTAACTGTTTTGACTGTGTTTCCCACTTCAGCAAATACAGCAGTTACCCAGCATTTTATTGAATACTCAAACCTCAAAGTTTTGGCTCAGAGAAATGATTTTCAGTTCAACACCAAAAAACCCCACAATCTGGTTTAACTAGGCACAGGAGCTGCATTATGAGATGTGATCACTGTCATAAATCTCTGCTAGTGTTAGAACGCTTGCTTCATCTCTAAAAGGGGAGACCTCTCTGTTCAATCTCCTTTCAAAGCTCATGACCATCTGTATTTCCAAAGCTACAGCTCTGTAGATTTTACTCTGCTTTTCCCAGATTCAAGTTAGATTGTTGCCTGGTCAAGGAGCAAAGGATGACCTACCTCTTTTCCATAGGTTCAGCTGTGTTACATTCCCAAAACCCCATCCCCTGCACCATCCCCTGGAGCTTCACCTCCAGCAAAAAGGTTTGCTGCAGGCAGCAACACTGTGTGCACAGATAGGTGGCATATCCAAACAGCCATCCCCCTGCAAGGCTAGGAGCACAGCAATTCCCCCACAGCCCTTCCTCCCTCTCTCTGCCAGAATGCAGAATGAAACACTAAATTTTAGTTCTCTAAAATTTAACAGTTCTGGGAAATGTCTGTATTGTACCCAAGGATAAAAACTGAGCAGCAGATACCAAAGAGAAGTGTGTCATGCACACGTGCACCTGCAGCCTCGTACACAGCTGGGAGTTCTAACTTTAGGCTCCCAAGATTTCAATCTTCCTGTAATTATATATAAAGCATATTAAAGTAGACATCTAAGTATGTAGTTAAATGTTTTGTATATTAATTCATCTACACACAATTTTTTAAAAAAATCTAACACAAAACACTTGTCAAATTGTTCATTCAAACTATTAAACAGGTTTTCTAAGTTTATTGTACAGAATAATACATAATTTCAGTGAACAAGCTTACAGAAGATTGTCTGTAGAAAGACTGATGAGTAAATTTCTCAATGAAACACAAGTAGCATATTTTAATGTGCTGAAAAGCTTTATAAGTCTCCCTACTCACATCGTATCCTGTTACATCAATTTTTCATCAGCAATTTGAATGAAGTCAGTCATCTGCAAAAACCATTCTCATTTACTTTTTAATGAGTTTTCAGACCTAAAGATATTTTTAATTTCTCCAGCCAATTTGTGTATTACACAAATGTTGAACACACAATTTGTCATGTAAGATATTTTCACTCAAAGTCATGCATTATTTTTAGGTGGCATGATCTCATCGTGCCACCGCTGTATTTTGGGAAAGCCAACAAACTATTATTTATGTTTTTCTGTAAAAAAAAAAAAAAAAAAATCCAATTCTAAAATAGCTTAAGGAACCCTCAAAAATGAATTGAGTTCTGCAATTATGACACAAAAATTAAACTGAATTCAGGGAATAAAAACCCTATAATTTGCACAGTAAAATTAAAATCTGGACTAAGTTAATATGAAAGTGTACACAGAAACACTTCAATTATTATGCAGAAAACCTATCACGAGGGGGGAGAAAAGTTCTGAAAAAGCCACTAATCAAACACGGCCTCAATTAAACTGAAATAAATCATCCATAGAATATTCTAAAATGTATCTTAAGTTACACAGCCTGAAGCACACTACAATTATGAATTGTTCTAACAACAACAGGTTCGTTTTTTTTCTCCTGTTTCACACACAGCACTCCGTGTACTCTGCAGCAGCTGTACTTCTGGAGTAGGAAAAAGGAAGTTTGTTTTATTTAAACCTAAACTCACAGTTTACATAAAACTGCTCATCACAGCAGAATTATTTTGATATGACGTGACTGCAAACGGTGAACGTGTTCCAGGCTCCTCAGCCTCTCCCATCTCCTACCTAGACATGCTTTTAAGGGAAAATAAACCTGGCGTGTGTTTGGCATTTTTGCCACTGTCCTGTGTGACTGTCCATGTCCACCCATGGGACTGGGTGCTGGCTCAGTAACTGAGGGAGCACAGCACTAACAGCCACTTCAATTTACACATTTTCTTACTAATGGGAACTGCAGGAAAACAATGTGCACATGACTACATCTTTTGTGACAGGAGAACACCCCAAAATTTAGCAATAACAAAGTGTACCTTTTTCCCTTCTACCTGGGACATGAACAGTGCTCATCTTTCCACCTCTTCTCTTCTGACCACAGCCCCCACCCCCATGTGACAGCAGCATGGTGTTAATTCTTTAATTGTGCAAAGACAATACATCTTTGTGCAAAGAACACTCTGGCCACTTTTCACATCATGCACCTGATACCTGAGGGAGCAAATCAGCATATTCAAAAAAA
>WEKY01051226.1:986017-1000541 GCA_013390045.1 Picathartes gymnocephalus
TTTAAAAAAAAATATTAAAGTAAGGAAAACAATACACAGGACCTGTCAACTGAACTGTATATCAATATTTTCCTTTATTGGGCAAGCCAACTACCTAAAACCACCCCACCCCTGCCACTCCCATTCTCCATGCACTGGAACATCCACCTCAAAAATAAGACTGTTTCAATCATGCCTCATATAGCCATAAGGAAACTGATGCCTGTTGATTTTCACATACCAGCTTACACTTCCTCACTCCTCTCAATTTGGCAGGCACTATTAGTTTTTCCATCAAAATTGACTTCCTCTGCTTTGCAGATTTTCTGGGACTTCATTTGATACAATAAAAAAAATTAATGTTAAGTTGCACAGCAACAGGCATATAAATGTACTATAGCAAAAAAACCCCAACAGCACTGTGATAGTTAATAAGATTAAAAGATAAAGTGGAAAATAAAACAGTGTTTTTGTTGTTACAGTGCAGTAAAAGGGCTAACCTACTTGTTACATTTGAACACATGTAGTTACACAAAGTATTCTGAACTATTGCACACCTTTAGACAAAGAAATATGACTATTTCAGTTATCTAGCTGAGGAACTGGTAAACCTTGAGTCTTCACTTCTTACAGCTGATATATTCCAGCGCATACAGAGCTACTGTCATCAGAGCTTTCCTTCCTAGAGGGGACCCACCTGTTCAGAAGGGTTGGGCTTTAAACCTGTGCTAGCTGTCCTCTGACACACAGTTATATGAATTAAATAGGTAAGCAGGGAAGAAAAATCAGGCCACCCATTCACAGAATAAGGTCAGTAATTTCACTGCTGGCTATTTGTGATACAACACAAATACAGTTCAGCTAAAAAAATCTTTGTGGAAGTGAATTTTTTTATTGTTACATAATTTTGAATTCTTCTAAAGAAGAAATTTAGGTTTTGCGCTTGCATGTCACCTCCCCTTTAGAATAAACCCATTGCTATTCTTATTTCAAGTTGTATTTCTTCACTGTTAGGAGAGATTTGCCTTATTTTCAGAGCCCACCTTCACAAAATCTTCCAAAATTCCATTTCCAAATGTTACACATAAAATACATGATGTGTTACAGAGGGGAGGAAAAAAAACAAACAAACAAACCCACAACTTTGAAAACACTGGGTGAACAAATCTGCATCAGATATTATTCCTCCATATCTGGCACTAGCCCTCCACTACTGAAATCACCCATTTCACTCTTCAACAGAAACGGGTTGGAAAGGACTGCAACTTTTAATGTTTTTAAATTAAGATGTATTAGAAAATGAAGATCACTTAGATCATATTATACATGCAGAAGATCTGAAAGGTCTGACATGTTTTAAAGTAGTTTTTCCACTCTTTCATGGTCTGGGCCTCTTTAACATAACCAGAACACCAGCCCACTTGTGATGTACACAGAAGCTAACACCTTCAGCAGAACAAAATAAAAGGAAAGGAGAAAAGAATTTGCTCAGACTACTTTAATGTTTTGATTTGGCTGGTTTGGTCCAACTCACATTTTTGACAGATACTTGGGAAGAAGGTATTGGATATGGATGAATGGACCTAAACACACAGTGGGAGGTGAAAAAAAGAACTTTTCTCCCCTTCATAGGCCAGCTAGGGAGCAAAATGTTCTACTCTTGGATAAAAGTACTGAAATAGGCACCAGATTTAATTTTTAGATGTCTCATGTCAAAAAGGACCAAAAACCAATAAACCTGATCATATAAGCAGCATGACAGAGTCATCCTTATGCACATATAAGATCAGAGATATCCAGAGTACAACTGTGCAATGAGACACAGGCAAGTGGTGTCCTGCTCCCCCAGGAAACCCCCAGACCTCAAGTCGTGGTCCTGATGCATTGTAGTACAACATGAAGCCTATTTGCAAAGGAGAAGTCACAGAAGACATATGGGGTCAGTATTAAGGAACAGGAACAACAAAGAACATGGAGTTGGTATTTCAAAAACACACAGAAAAGGACACTTCAGAGCACCAGTTAACTGCCCCTGGATGACTCAGGATGAAAACAGTAAGATTAAACAGACAACAGAAAACTGGAAGGTAAACAGGATCCTCTGATATTTTAACAAATTTGTAGAGTTTACCACCCTCCAGTACACTGAAAACAAATAAAACATCCACCTTTCTAAAGCAGATAAAAGATAACTACTGCAAACATATCCAGGATAACAAAACCACAGTTTACAACAGAAGCAGATCCTCTGCCAGGCATAGCAATTGCACACACATGACTTTCAGGACCTAGGCTGGGATCTTCAGCTCAAACTCACTGGGAGACTCAGGCAATCTCTACTGGTGCCTATCCAGGGTAGGCAGGAAGCCAAAGCCGCTGCTGCCAAACTTGTTGATCCAGTCCTCTCAGCACTGGCCCACAATGCACTGCTTTGTGTTTGGAAATTGCTCAAAAGCTTTTGCTTCCAGCAACAGTGTGGAGCACTTGGGGAAAAAGGCCAAAGGAGTCCAGGAAAGGGTACTGCCAGGCCACCATAACAGTACGGACACCCCAAATGCTCCCGTGAGTCAGTGACATCACCCTGAGGCACTGTGATGACAACCCCGCGCTTCCTGCAAGACTCAGTCACAACACTTCTCACATGAGTGCAGGAAAAGTCTTGGAGGGATTAAATCATAAATAAAACTGCTGATGCTGCACCTTACCATCATGTCCTCCTATTTCACAATGAAGAGCACCATCTATCCAGGCTATGATTTTTGCCCTTACCTGGGACAGGGGCCTTTCTTCACATTGTTGTGGTTATCCATGACAATTTTGGATGGCGTCAGGAGGACAGAGAATTGCACTGTTGCACAGAGAACCCCTTTTGCATCCCAAGCAGTTGTAAACAAGCCTCAGGTGAGACATGTTGACAGCACACTGAAGATTTTACTCCTGTGCTCTACTCTGAGGATAAAAATAGTATTCTTATCTCCAAGGCTATCAAGCTAACACTTCAGATCATTAAATTCAGGCCACAAAAACAAGAAAAGAAACTTACAAGTTTTATTCCAGCAAATGACACAGTGGTCTGTGCCCCTACATTTAAGGGCACAAGGTGAGAGTCAGGCAGAACCAAAAGGAAACTTCCCAAACAAGGACTGATGCATTTAGAACTTCTCCAAACACCCCACAGAAATAGTACTGCTGAAACAGGCAGGCACAGTCAGCTGCAGGTTCTACAGAAGAAATATCAGACAAAGAGACGGCTCTGCCCAGCCTAGATACAAACCATAATCAAACCATATGAGGTACAGCTCAGACATTGATATTTCCCCTAAACTCTCACAACACAACTGGTAGTAAAAGTTGTCCTTCAATCACTTGGCCACAAAAAGCCCCAACCCTGTATTTAGGACAAAAATTTGCAATCTATTTTATAAGTACATATTACACTGCCTTTGGTAGGCAACACAGATAAACTGAATTTAGCTCAAAACTTCTCCTCTCTAAAGTACCAACTACAACATGGAACAGAAGCTCCTTAACAAGCAGGATTTCTAGACAGTTTATTTGAGTAACAATTTCATAGAAATGAAAAACAAAATTGCTTTTGGGAATTCATCTTTAATTACTTTTATGAAGTAAATGCTGCCTATCAGGAAATTAATTTAGGCCTTTCGTCTCAAATACTTTCATTTAGTACCAGTGAGAGCAGGATGACTGCCATCTCTCTTAGCAGAGCAGAACAGACACATTCAAACACAGGTTCTGTGTTTTAAAAAACAAATTATCTGAACACCTCTGTTGGTTTTGCACAGCCCAGTGTTTGGTATTGGGGGAGCCACAGAGATGGCTTCTGTGAGAAGCTGCTGGAAGCTTCCACCATGTCCAGCAGAGCCAATCCCTGATGGCTCTGAAGATGGACATGCTGCTGGCCAAGGCTGGGCCAATTACAGAGGTTGGTAAAGCCTCTGTGATAACAGATTTAAGAAGAAAATCAAAACAAAGGACACACTGTTTTTCTTCCAGTCAAAGAAGGAGGAGATGAGAACACGTGAGGGAAAACACGGAGACACCACGGTCAGTGGAGAAGGAGGGGCAGGAGGTGCTCCAGGTGCCAGAGCTGCGATTCCTCTGCAGGCCGTGGTGAGACCATGGTGAAGCAGCTGTGCCCCTGCAGGGCCTAGGGATCCACGGGGGATGCAGAGATCCCCCCACAGCCCCTGGGGATCCACGGGGGATGCAGAGATCCACCCGCAGCCCCTGGGGATCCCCGGGGGATGCAGAGATCCCCCCACAGCCCCTGGGGAAGGTGCCCAGGCTGGAGCGGGTGGGTGCCGGAGGAGGCTGTGATCCTGTGGCAGACCCGGGGCAGAGAGAGGGCCCTGCTCCCAGGCTGGAGCAGCCTGGCCTTGCAGGACTGCAGCCCGTGGAACAGTGACCCACACCGCAGCAGTTTTGGGAGCACTGTCTGCCCGTGGGGGAATTCACGCTGCAGGAGGTGTGGCAGGACTGCTGCCCAGAGTGGAACCACGCTGGAGAAGCTCACGGAGAACTGTCTCCCGTGGGAGGGACCCCACGGTCTCACAGGGGAAGGACTCCTCTCCCTGAGCAGCAGAAAATCTCGGTGACGAACTGACCAAAACCCCCAGGCCCTGTCTCCCTGTGCTCTCGGTGAGAAGGAAGGAGTGGCTGGGGGCAGAAAAGGTGTTTTAAGGGCTTATTTTACTTCTCATTATCCTCCTCTGACTGTGTTAGTAATAAATTCACTTTGCACCTCTAAGTTGAGCCTGTTTTGCTCAACTCTTGGAGTGTTTTCTCTCGGTCCTTATTTTAACTCATGAAGCCTTCAGTAAAATTTTCTCTCCTCTGCCCAGCTGCAGCAGGGGAGGGTGAGTGACTGTCATGGGTACCTGGCGTTTGGCAAGTGTCAAACTACAACAATATCATAAATCCCAAAATTATATTCCTTATAAATGAAAGCCTAGCAAAGACTTCTAGTTGTCAGAGGCAAGTTAAACTCCTTTAATATATTTCTAGAGTCATTCTAATTGAACAGGTATGAAGTAGATGATTTTAACATTTCCTGGGAAAAGGTGAGAAATTCTTTGGAAAATGTATTATTTTGAAAAGTGCTTTCCAAATTATTTTGCATGGCTGTCTCAATAATCCAACACCCACACTGTCTGACTGTTGGGAACACTTTCTATTCCTTTGACATATCCATCAAAAATATTGCCAGTTAACCCAAATCTTTGCAGCATTTGAGGCTTCTGGATATTCTAGACAACTATAGATTTGTTCTGAAGGGGTAAAAAGAGTATTTGGTATGGAACACATTTATGTATACTGTATAAATGATGCATCTTTCTCCTTTTGGCACTGTTTGCAACAGCCCTTCAGTAAGAGATAAAGATAAATGATGCTTTAAGTCTTGTTCAGCAGAGTAACCCAAATTCAAATGATATTTTCTCCAGTTTACAAAGTTACTGGGAACCACCTCAGAAATCCTAGAAAAACTTCTGATTTCTATTACCTGGCCTCCTGACATAAATAATTACAAAAAAGGAATTTTTAAAAAAAATACTAACCAATAATAACAACAACAACTAGTTCTTACTTGTTTAGTTTTCACAATACACCACTTACAATTGATCCTGATTTGCAATGCAGTTATTCACTGACATGACATCTTTAACACTCACAGATAACCAAGATACCAGATCTATTATGCTATACAGTCTTGTAGACACACATGTAAAAGTCAGATCAGATTCACTCTGAAAAGATACATAATCAAGCACAGTCCAATGGATTCTAGATTTCCAGACCAAACATGTGATAGAAAATTCACATTCTCTTTTAAGTAGCCATCACCTTGTTTTGGAAACAACCATACAGTTAGAATACAACTATTATTTCACAGGTGTTTCACTCAGGAGAGACAGAGGAGCTGCTTAATCCAGCATTACTACGAGGAAAAAAAAAAAAAAGATTGTAGAACCACACCCTACGTGTAAACTGATACAGATTTTCCCCTGTAGTTTTGCCTGAAACAATAGCCAGAGGGTGTAATTTATGGTATATACACCTTGACAAAGCCATGGCTATAATATCTAGGGACTGACAATTAAATGTTAGCATAGTGAAGTACATTTGGTGTCTGTCTGATTGGGAGGTAGCAATGAACATGGCTGTCTCCTCTCTCACCCACTGAGCCCCACAACCCGGTCCTACATTCTCCTTCCAGTCAGAGGAAAAACCTTGCTGACTTCAGTGGCTCACAACAAGACCCCACATCCCCAGGTAACACTTAATAAACCATCAGAACTCCCACTTTCCTACTCACAGCATCTAATATGCCACTTATGCGGTCAATGAACAAAACTGTGGACTGAAAGTTAAATTTATGAAGGATAAAATACAACAGAATTTGATGTCCATGGACAGCAAACATCCAATTTACTGTGTATTCATCTTAGGACTTGATTTTCAAATTTAACTCATTAAAGCCTCCACACTTCATTTTAAGGCAAGCTGCTATATGAGTTCCAGGCAACTGTATCAGCAAGAAAGCATCCAACCAACTTGCTTGCAAAGAAAACAATGAGAGCTCTATATTTCAGAACCAAAGCATACAACAAGGACTTAACCTCAAAATTGCTCCCTATAGGACTTCAGCTCCTTTGTACATCTTTTTTCAGTGCTAGTTGAGAAAGCTGCATTTTCTGTTGCACTACAGACAGTCAATGAAGATTCAAGTCCACCTTAGCAACAGAAGGAAGAGCACATCAAGAACACTACATGTTTTCTGCCTATTATAATCGCCCCAGAAGAAAAACAAGGCATGACCAATTATCCCTTTCCCCTTATATTATCAGTGAAGTTTATCCATGGGCTATGCCAAAGCTATCAGAAGGGAAGATCAGGGTGGGGGCAAGCTTGTAAATAAACAACCTTTCTCATTTGGAACACGTTACCAAAAACCAGCTTATTCCACTGGGCTGATGGGCATGTGCACATACAAGTAACTGAGCATTTGAGTATTTCTAACCTACCTGAGCCAATAACCCAAGAATATTTGCCATTTCCAAACCTAGCAATCATGACTCCGAGCAATGTGGGAGCAGCTGCGTGTGCAGTTTACTTTGATGAAGTCATATCCTGTCATACCCTGTAGTATCTGGGGTTACCACGAGAATCTGACTTGCCACAAGAATCTGTGCGAGAGCCATCAG
This sequence comes from Picathartes gymnocephalus, assembly GCA_013390045.1. Lineage (NCBI taxonomy): Eukaryota > Metazoa > Chordata > Aves > Passeriformes > Picathartidae > Picathartes > Picathartes gymnocephalus. Next base: position 993,220 of record WEKY01051226.1, read on the forward strand.
CACCAGTCCTGGCTCACAGCTGCACACAGCCTGCACAAGCAGGGACAGCTTTTGACTGTGCAAAGCCTTCTAGCAGAGGGAACACAATTACAATAAATTTATTGCCTTCCATGACAACTGCTTTTATAATCATGCTACTCTGCTACATTAGACTTTGAATTCCCTTTGTCAGATTTTAACACTTGCTGCTAAAAAACCTGAATTGCAAGTACAAAGCTGTATTCATCTCTGTGCTGTCACCTACATTATAAGAATGTCTAGGAAATAACACTGAATAGCATACATATGGGGAACTTCCACAGCAGTGCATTATTTCATTCATTACATAGGAAGAGAAACAATTTTCAAGCATCCTAGAGATTATTTAGAATAGTTAATTACAAGTCAAGCATTACAATGGTTTGTAAAAGATGAAATCTTTTCTGTGTTGTAAGAGACAAGAGATCACCTATCCCCAGACAACCTTCAGCAGTTCCAGCCAAAGGCTGGGCATAGCCAGGAGAGGTGTAAGAACTGGACATATTCACTTTTATAGGTCTGCTGCAATGGAAGAAATACCTTTTAAAATAGTTACCTTAGAGAGAGTAATCTGCATCCTCTTAACCCAATTTATTTAAAAGTGTCTTTCACTAAGCCTTTTTGTCTTTCCTGCTCTACTTAGATGACGTTATCACCTTGTATGAAAGTCACATTTCTACATATTTATTGCATTGTTCTTCTCTCACTGAGTATTTGTTCTTAAATATAGCACAGAAATTATACAAAACCCAATCTTTAACCAAGTATTACCAAGACATCACCTCTTCTGCACAGGGATAACCTGGCTAATCATACATACCACTTAAGAAGCATTAGATAACAGTGAATTCCTGACTGTCACGTATGTGTACCGACGACTATTTCAAAAGGTTCTTATATAAAAGAAAATATACTGCCTCCTCACATATTCTGGACAGACCAAGACAGTCTTGTGGCTGCAGTTCCAGTCAAAGTCCCCAAGGCCTTGCAATACACCACACTAATATTATGGTAATACCTAAAACCTGCAAAGTATCTTTAAAGCATATGAGATGAGACAGTTCTAACTTGCAGTTTAACATCACAATATTCTATTTATAACATCTGACTCATCTCACCAGAAATAATTAAATATTGTAAACAGAACTTGGATTTAAAGGAAAAAAATAACAAAAAAAAAATGAGGGCAAATCACTGCAGAGGATTTCAGAAGTAACATCCTTTCAAATTGCACATTTTTCAAGCAATCTCATAAAATCTCCACAATTTTCTTAAACAGTTCAATGCAATTGTAAAGGCTCCCTGTAATTGTTTTATGATAACCAATCCACAAAACCTTAAAACAATTTGTTTAAATAGTTAATTAAAATGGAATGAAATGAAGAAGAGATTTATCTGATTACAGACTGTGAAGAGCTAAGCGGAATGTCAAAAAAGAAGCATGGCACTTTGTACTGCTACCTTAAAATATTTATTTCAATCTATTAAAAATGCTCACAAGTGTATTTGCAGGTAGTCAAGGACTACAGAGCCCTCTAAGCATCTCTGATATGATTTGACAACAAAAATCAACTCAACTGAGCACCTCCCAAGGCTGAATAAAAACAAATTTAAATTTGAAATAAGATGCTGTCTCTTACTTGTATTTACAACTTAATATTGGAACAGAAGTTTCAACAGTGCTTTAATTATTTATGGAACCTGCTGCTGGGAAAATTCTAGACCTTGGGTCTATGTGATAAAGATGCTTCTAGTGATCCTCCCAGACCAGGATTTCACTGCTCAACCCTGCCTAGAAAGAGCTCAAGAAGAACCAGGGATCATCACATGGCTCTTAGTACTGTCACAGTTCTGGTAACTTCCATTAATAGCAATTAATATAATCAAACCTCAAAGCTTCTGCTGAATGCCCTCGAGATTCACAGAGCCTTTTTTGGTTTTTTATCCTCAAGACATATTAACTGTCAAAGACCAGAAGTTCAACTGTTACCAGGTGACATGATGCTGAACTGAATTTGCTCCCACCTGCTCTCCTGACTGATTCCTAATGTCACTGAGCCTTCTAGAGCATCTTCTGAAGGTGCCTGGCAAAAACTGACAATCTGCATTCATACAGAAAATTCAACATCTGCTTTATTAAGACAGTATAGTCTAAAAGCTGTAAGACTGGTACTGTGCTACATCACCTCACAGTCAACATCAATTCTGACCTGTGACCCAAGTTACAGATGTTCTGTCCTCCCCCTCCTCCTCTACTTTGTTGCCAGTTAACTCTAAGCTCAAGTGAAGTGCTTGAAATAGACAGTACCACGGGATTCACCTCTCAAAGGATGTAACACACACAAAAATACCCAAACAAACTAAAAAAAGGGGCTGTATGTGTAACTGAAAGAATGAGGTACTTAAGCTCTAGTAAAGACACCATAGTTTCAGCATGCACTGAACACACTATTTAAAAGAAACACTCAATTTTAAATTGTCTAACCAAATCTCTTTTCTGCTGCCCATGCTTTTATTTTCCTGAGATGCTGTAGTTTCCTTTTTTATATTTTTAAGTATTTCATAATTATTTTATGAGTCAGTATAAGAATCTAACAGACTTTTATCCCAATCACTTCCAAGGGGTTGCAAAAATTAATAAGTAATACTGTAAATAATGATGTACATGGGTTGTCTCTCTCTGACTCTCCAATATAGATTTGGGGCTGGGGATGGGTTGGGTTTGGGTTTCTTGTTTTGGATTTTTTTTTTTCCCCATGTTTTTGTTTTATTTAAAGAAACATACATGACAACTTCTAGCAATTGAAAATTTACTGTGGGGAGTCAGTTTCTTGGGTGGTGGGAAAGGATTAGGCCACCAGCCCCAATAAACAACTTTGGTCCTCACTGTTTCTATCCACAGCTTCTCTTCTCTTTCACAGAGCAAAATGAGCCAACCTGTTGTTAAATTTTGCAAGAAGCAACAGTTGCCTCTGTTGAAGCCTGTCAAAGTCACCACGCATGAACTCTACACTCACGCGCACAGTTCTATTTAGAGATCCTCTTCGCAACAACGGGCTAGAAAAATTTTTAAAAGCAAACTAAATTCAGTACAAGTTAGCAAGGATCTCCTGAAAAACTGTTTCAAGCACTGATTATGAGGTTTGATATGAAGAATCAATTTTTTAAAATCAAACAGTGTCAGGTACTACAGACACATCAACCTTCTTTTAAGATCTAGTGCACCTCCAAGGTGAACTGAGTGTCTGAAAATGTTCTGGCTGCATCTGATGGCACTTGCTCCCACTATCACACAAGTTTAGAAGAGGCACTTCACCAAAGTTTCATTTTACAATATAGAAAAAATGCAAGAAGAGGATGAGATTTTCCACCTTGCTGTTTTGGAATTAATCTATATTTTATAATGCAACATGCTGTCCTTGCTTCATCACAGCACAGGTGAGTGGCAGGGGATTCACACCTTTAGCTGGTTCACAAAGCAGTAAGTAATTAAGTGACTGCATGAGCCAAAAGATTCTGTCACATCAATTACATATGAAAATAACTAATAAGCACAATTGCTTCTAACATGTTCTTACCTTGACAGGATTGCTCAGCACAAGAAGGTTTCAATGTACAAAGTCAAAGTAAACTTTAAGGCTTATTTTAAAGTGAGATCTTCCCATCCCATTGGGCATCCCTCTCTCATTCCTACATTCCCTCTCTCATCCCTACATTTCCATCTCCTGGGGATTTTCCATACCAAGAACGAGTCAAGTCCATTGGGCCCATACCTTATTCCTGCAGCTCTGATTTCTACATCAAAGCTCAGTGTGGACTGTTACTGTCTCAAAAAGCAACATGTAGGAAAGCATCCAGCGAGAGTCTCACTTTGATGAAGGTCAGTGAGGATCCCAGCAGGAATGATTTAACATCATGTATTAGCAGAACAGAAAGCATATAAGAGCAGTGAAAAAGAAACGGAGAAGTATGAGACACAAACACTGGGAAGTTTGGGAAGCCCAAATTCAAATTCTAGTTCTTACTTCAATGTGAGCTTGGTTATGACAAGGAGGATTAGATACACAAAAAAACAAGTTTGAGACATTTTTCCTGATCCCTGCATGGAACTAGTACCATTGACAGATATTAAGGACTCATCAGGCTTCACAGAGAGGGGAGCTGCCTGATCAGCAAACAGAAAGTGCCACTGACGAAGGTGTGTCTGAAATCCTGCCTCTCTCCACTGCTTGCAACTATCGCCCTGGAATTACACAGTTACATCGTCCTTTATTCCTTTAAAAGATATAACATGCATCATTCTTCTCCTTTATGGCTTAACAAAAGGAGAAGCTGGCAATGTTAAGCCCCTTTTTTAATACAGTGTTACAACAAGAGAAACACTCACTCTTCATTCAAGAGACTCAGACTCGTCTGCCTGCGAGGCTGAAATCCACCTCTCACCACCAGGCACGCTGAGGATGAGGCCATTCCCACCAGGAGACACAGAGAAACAGCACGTGGGAAAAGAAACAACTACCACCCACACCCCAGTGGGTATACAGGCCAGTGGGAGCCTGACAATTGTTAAATAAATGGTTCTTAGTTTTGAACCCAATTCTAGTATGTGGGCTGTAAAGTCATGTTCCTTCTTTTGCTCCCTCTCCAGGCCATGAATATTTAATTCTTTTATGCAAACTGGAAGAGTTGCAATGCAAGGTTAAATTAGCCTAAATAACCTTGAAATCCTTTTGTGAAGTTAGGCCTCAGAGTCAACTCCCAATCTGTAGAGAAATAACTTTCTTACACAAGGAGGTCTCTTGTTACTTGTATTTAACCTATTGTGGGGTACCACGACAAAAGTCTTGAGGTTAAAGTGGATTTAACAAAATTGATACTTTTGGTTCACCTTTCTCTGTTAAGAACCAAGGTTTAGACAGTCCAGTTATTTAATAAATGTTTGGTCCTCAATTCTGAATGCAAAATTCTTCCTGGGAAAATGAATCAGTTACAGTATCTTCAAAGTTTTATTTGATAACACAACACATACATATGCTAGCATGTTTGCTGCTCCCCTAGTTCCTTAAGTTGAGTTAATCTACACATAATTAATACTACTTTAGCTCTATTTTGCAGCAGGCCGAGCTCCCTACAGACCAGCTACAGGTATATGCCAAGTCAGTGTCTCATTCATATGTCATAAAGCAACTAAAATAAATAGACTTCTGGAAGCCTGACAGGGCTACTAAGTTTCACTTTTAATTCTTAAAGTATTTTATGAACTTCCTTCAACTCATAACCCTACAAATCATTCACATGGTTGGAGTCAGTGCAGAAAAGCTGTGCCTCAGTGATCAGACTATGCAAAAACAGTTTCATGATCTCTCTCCACTGGGAAAAAAAAATAGGATAAGATTATTCTTTACCCTGCCAGCTAATCTTTACAATCTGGAAACCTTAGATGCTTGCATTTTAAGAGGTAGAAATAAGAGCAAATGTCTGAAAATCCTTACTGGTAATATCTTTACTAGGATAATGTGTATGTTTATTGTTGTAAATGCTTTTTAGCATTTGAATGATTTGCCTATTCAGAAAAATGAATTACATATCCAGCACAACACTTAGATTGGAACTTGGCAATAAAGTAATTAAGTGATTTTTTTGAAGTGCCTAAGAACTCACAGATACACTTAGGAAGATGGCAAAAGAACACAAGTGAATGTGAATGTTGCAGCACAGCTCCTACTGCATCTTTCTTCCGTGCCACTGACCACTGACTCTGATCCTGGAAACTGTATTTTCCAAATTTTAGCAACATTAGGAATTCTATAAAAAAAAAGCCATTTTGATTCAGACTCAGTATTAACCACTGCCTCTCAACCCTGCTAGCCCGTGCCACCTTGCTTTAGGTTTCATTTGTTGCTTGCAGCTCACAAAGTGGATAAGTGCTGAATCAAATCATCTCCTCAGGTCGCTGGCAAGTTCTGCTTCCCATGATTGTAAACTATGTCTACAGACTCAGTCTTCCATTTCTAACAACATCAAATAAATGACTTGGGTTTAGCTGCTCTAGTATTTAAAACAGCTGGGCCTGTTCTCTGGCACATCTCAGGCAGTCAGAGGGAACCAAGAACCAATAATATTAAGAAAGGTTCTAAAACTTTCTCTGTTATAAAACAATCACCAAACTAGAAAAACAAACAAACAAAAATTAACATCATAAATCAGACTCATCACTTCTTTTTTTCCACTGCGTGTCAGAAAGTAAATAATAATCTATAGCTTTCATTCATCATCTGCTTACAACTCCAAGTAGCATTGTTACTCTTACAAGAAACTAGGCTGTAATGGGCTTTTGCTAATCACAGGTGAAAGGTCACATTCATTTAGCAGAGTATCAAGCAATAAACATAACACATTGACATGACAGAGGAAGGGACTGGTACTGAGATACTGACATGGATCATACCAGGAACAAAAAATTTTGTAACTCAAGAGAAGATATTATCAGTGTTGGTCACAGAGCTTCCTCAGGACTACTTATAGTCTAAAGAAAAAAAAAGCCATATAGAAACACAGTAAAGACAGTCTATGCCCTAACTCATAGTTTTCAGAATACATATTTAATTTAATAATAATACTAATAACACCAGTCACTGACAGATCACCAGTCCTAAATTCAAACCAATAGGAAACTTTCATCCTTTCTCTTTCCCATGCCTGACCCTCTGCTAAGTAGTTATGAGGAAGAAAACTTCTCCGTGCACTTTTCTTCAAGAATGAACTGCACTCACCATCTCGGCAAAGTCGCATTGCTTCTCGGTTTCTTCCATATTCCTTGAAACTTTCTTCTAATGCTGTTCCTAAAATCAAAAAGTCACAAGAATTCAATCCACGGAAAAGCCAGAGGGTAGGACTGACCCCCCGCTCTTGATCTGTAGCCCATTCCCCCGTGGGCACACACGGGGACACGACAGTGAACACAGGAGCAGGGGGACAGAGGTCTCCTGGGCCCCGGAGCGGGGCAGCCGCTGTCAGCGGCGGGGATGCCTCACCTGCGGCGGGAGCTCCCCGCCCCACGCCGAGGCTGAATCGAGGGCAGGAGGTGCCGGGCTCCGGGGACCGGCTCCGACCTCCTCGCACCGTGTCCCGGATTACAGGAACTGGGGCAGGCGCTGCCCGCTCCGCGCCGCTCCCGAGCCCAGCCGGGGGGCGCGCACCGGACAACGAACTCGGCCGCGAGTGCTGGGGGTGGGAACGGACCCAACCTCCCCGCCGGGCCCGGCACCCGCCGTGCCGTCCCGGGGCACCCGCGGGGTGCGCTG
>WEKY01051226.1:1000711-1027055 GCA_013390045.1 Picathartes gymnocephalus
GGGGCCGGCGCCGCTCCCGCCTCCTCCGCCTCCTCCCTCGCCGTGGCGGGGCCGCCGCTGCCGCTGCCTGGCGGCCGCGCCGCGCTGCTCCCTCCTGACGTCACCCGCGGCCCGCGCCGACATTCTTTCCGCTGCTACAATGTAACGAGAAAAGTCAGCGGCCGCTTAAGGTGGCGCCCCGCTCTTAAGGCAGCGCCGCGGCGCTGTCAGCCCGCCCGTTCGCTCGCTCGGCTTCCTCCCCGCGGGGAACCTGCGGCCCTGCGGCGGCGCCGACTCACCTCTGCGGCGGCCCGGGGGGCAGCGCCCGGGTGCCCATTATTGTGCGGGGAGCGCTGCCTTCCTCTTCACCGTATAGGTGAGGCGCGCTTGTGTTCGCGCTAACAAAGCGGCGGAAGGGAGCGGGGGCGGGCACGGCTACGCCGGCTGCCAGGCGTACCCCAGCTCCATGGGCCGCCTCGCTACCTCCGCACCGCGGCCCCGCGACCCTACAAAAACAACGGCCGCATCACAACCCCGCCTGGCACCCGCTGCCCCGGCGAGGGGGGCGGACCGGAGAGCGACGCGGCGGGCGGAGCCGGGCGGGCGCGCCCCGCCCTCAGCGCCGGTCCACCTTAAACCCGGCGCCTCCTTAAAGGCAGCGGCGAGCAGGAAACTCGCTCCGGGCGGGCGCGTCCCCGTCCCCCCCCACCCCGCTCCCTCTCTCCCTTCCCATCCCTTCCCTTCCCTCTCTTCCATCCCCTCCCTCCGCTCCTCCCGCGGGGTGGCCGCCCGGCCTCGGGCACAGGGGGGACACCGAGCGAGTTTCCTGCGCGCTGCTGCCCTCTTTATACCCGTAACCTGTCACCCAGGGAGAGGGCCTTCTCATTGTTATTCCGCAGTTCTTTTTTAAACAGCTTTTTTTTTTCCCTTGCCTAAACTTTGCGATGACGTCGTGCCGCGTCAAAAGCGAGAATTAAAGGATGCTGTCGTACCTGCTAACTCCTAGTAACAAAGTCTAAGCTTTGCAAAATCAACTTCTTTGATAAAAAAGCCTGGGTTTAGAATTCATTTATTACAGAGTTTCCTCTCCACTAAAGTGTTCAAGTACCAATGTCAAATTAAACTGTCAGGCCGTGATCTGCAACGATTGCTGGCCACGCTTGATGCCACTGTCAGTAACAACATCCTCGAAGAACAGCTAAAAATATGTAAATCTGATGTGCTGCCTACTCTACAGGTCCTCGAGAGCACAGGACTGGCATTGTCAGTGGAACTGCTTACAGATCTCATACATGTATTTGCAAAACCACACAGAAGAAATCAGACCTGTAAATAAATTTGTTTAACCTGCAGAGGTGCACATACATGCAGGCTTAGCTAATTTTTATTTCCTGTTTTCATTTGAAGTGTGGGACTACACAAGCTAGAGATGTTTCTTTCCAAATTTATGCATATAAAAGATCTATAAATTCAAGCTCATCACACCATAGTCATATGGGATAGCATAGGCTGTAATTATAAGAACAGTTTCAGTGTTCCACCCAACTGATAATTTATGTCACACTCAGAACGTATCTCGTAAAACTGCAAATCTAATAACAGAACAGCTAGCATGATTTTTCTCTCCTCTTGATCACTGCAAGCCTAAATAAGCTCCTTCATAAAAGGCCAACGCCATAAAATTTAGGTAGAGAGAGCAACACTGGCTTCTACTGCAGACATTTGCAGCAGGATTAATTATCAAAGGCCATTAGCCTCGAGCTGGGCCCTGACGTTTCAGACAGTTACACTGGCTCTTCACTGCCCTGCCTGTAGCTTTCCAAAACTCTTCATCTTAGTCTGAGCATGAATAAAGGTGTTCATGGAACCAGAGTCTAAAGATGAATGGAGGACATTATTGTTTGATTCATTATCAAATATCATACTTTATAATATAGAAACCTATTTATAATTAAAGCTAAGAACATCACTGGAAGAAAAACCTGTCAGGTGCTGAACAGTTTCTGAACAGAACCTCAGCTTTTTTTGTGGTGTAGAAGCCAGATAGGAAAAAAACCTATGCCTGATTTCTTTCAAGCTTAGTTCCTCAACAGTGCTTCACAAATGGAGTCTTAAGATAGTATCCATAGCTGAATTCAGACTCCAGCCACAGGATAAAGCAAGTTACAGAAAGATCTATATTCTCTGTGTCAAATATTCTCATTTGTATTACAAACTTCATTCATGCAGCTTTCCTTTGTCCTGGAGTAAGCTGTCAGAAAGCTGCCTCAGCTGCAGTTTGGAAAATAAACCTTGATATGTCCAAATGTCCATCAAATTCATAAAGGGTTTTTCTATTATTTACTTTACATAAATCATAAAGCATATAGTGATTAATGACCAAACAGAGCCATAGAACACCATCACCTACCCTTTAACAGTGATAGAGTTGACCATGGCAGATCAATTTTATGTTCACATATCACATGATTCTTTTCTTTAAATATTACCAATGTATTTATGTCAAATTATGCAAAAATTGGCAAAATTACATCAATTAACTAACTACATTAACAAGCCAATAGATTGTCAGCTTCTTAGTTTCTAAAGTTGACACTCATCAAGTTACTCAGAAGTGCCTCTGGCTTCAGAAGTGCCAGCCACACAGGTAAAAGCACACTCCACTTATTTCAAACAGCTTTGATTATCCCCTTTATGGCTCTTCTCTGCTCTTTCAATCTGGCTGTTGCATTTTTAGCCTCCCTCTTTCACAGCTTTTCTTCTTTCCCTATATATTCCCACTCAAGATCTAATTCTGCAGTCTGGGCCTCAGGCTGTCCTTTAGTAAACCTTCCGCTACTGAAATATTTTCTCACTGTGCCGTGAGTACATCAGTATTCCAGCAGAGGGAGGGAAGTGGCAGCAGAGGGATCAGTTCATCAGTTCAGTGCACAAGACCGATTAGTCAGACAGCAGGAATAGGGGCAGATGAAAAACTAATTTTACAAGGACTGGAAGTGGCGAGAACCTTCTTTCCCCACAGAGTCATTAGGTCGAATATGTTGTTTGGGCTCTTTAAAGCACACTAGTCCAATTTTCTTACATTGTTTCTATAATGCTGTACATGGATGCATTGATTATTTTAGGCAAAAATAGAGAAACCCTGAAAATCCATCATGTTAGAAGGATCAGAATTGAAAACACATGTACAAGCTGTAGACTTAAACAGAGGTGACTGTTACAAATCCGAGACATCCAGTTAGGAAAGCAGTCATCCAAAGCTCCCTTGGTGGTCAGCAGAGAGGAGGGGGTACTTCTGCAATCAGTTTGGTCTCTCCTGGTGCAAACCACTGTTTGAAGAAGCCCTTCTCTTCCCACTGACCACAGAAGTAGCCATGGATGACCACACACATAAATTAGACACCCGGATTAGACATTCAGAATTAAGTGAGGTGAATCTGGCCAGGAGTGGGGAGAAAATTCAAGTGTGCAAAACTGCCTAAAAGCCAATACTTCTCTTTAACAGAACAAAAAGGAGCTTGGAAATGCCACTGGTTCTAAGGACTTATCTGAGGAAGCGAAATAGCCCAAGCAGTAGCATTGGGACTGAGACAAAGTGTGAAAAACCATGAACTGCTCATACCTGTGAATGAGAACAAGTATTTGGAGAACAGAGAGAAAATACAAGGAGAAGTTAAGTTAAGCTCAAAGAGAAAGTAGAGAAGGAAAAATAGGAGGCAGGAGAACAGCAGAAAACAGTGGATGATGTAGAGAAAACAGTCAAATAATGATGTGAAGAAAGCATAAACAAACAAAACATATAGCTTGCAAAAGCAAAGAAAGGAGACAAAAATAGGAAACAAAACATACAGAAAAAGAAAACCCACAGTTTTAAAGCTCACTAGGTAGATTTAACAATATATTAAACATGGCTGGCAACACTATGATTAAATGTATGCCTACAAACAGCATGCAACTGCTGAAAACTGCAGCGGATGGTTATTTCATGGCATGACACTGCAGGCATTTTTTCACCTGTACCAGCAGGTTTCATTCTTTTGCCAGGTGGTCCGGGAAAGCCGTTCAAACAGGGAACACCTACTTCAGCTGTTCAGTTAGAACCTGTATGACAGCCTCTGTATAGAACCTGAGATATGACAACTCTTAACTGGAATGAAAAAGGAAGGATGAATCTGCAGCCAAACTCTTTTAAGAGCAGAAGTACAATGATACGATTCACCGATGATTTTCCACAATGGAAGTGAAAGGATGTGAGAGTTGAAGTGCAAAGGGAGAGACAGGGAGAATCCACGGGGGTGTCATTTTATCAGTACTCAGAAGAAAGGAAAATAGTGAATTCACACAAAGCCTGTCAAGGAGAAGCTCTGAGGGGCATTATGGCACTAAATGAAATCAAGTAAGTTAATTCTAGCCAAAAGGTATGAAATGACCAAGAAGGGCATAAAAACTAAGAACTAATGTTATTATTTGTTGGTAGGTGGGACTCAGGATGAAGTGACAACTCAAGCAGCTGATATGCTGAAGTCCTGACCCTCCCATCAGCTCCTGCTGACAGCGCTGGAATGGGGAGCACATTCTATGCATTTTAAAATGTATCTCCACTATGAGAAGTATAAGACTATAATTGGAAGCAAGAGATAAAAAGTTCACATAAACTGAAAAATCCAGATGAAGACAGAACCACCCAGCCATAACAAACAGACCATTTAATTTAAGCCCCATTATGGAAAAATATTAATACACTAAGAAAAACACATCATGGTAATCTAGTTCACTCTGATGTCCAGGAAATCAAGCAACTTCTCCCTTTATAACTATACACAAGATTGTGATGGTGCAATATAATACTAGTCATAAGCAGCACACAATAAAAAATTATATAAGAATCATGCTAGTCTATTACCCTTTTTCCCACAGATCCTGGGAATGGGTTGATGTGTATAATTTTATTTATGAGTAACACTTCAAAGGTGAAACTGAAGATGCTCAGAACCATTGGAATACAGCTACTTTAAATGCTGGAATACAAATTATTGTGCATACCTACTACAAATCACCTGTACCAGGGGAAAGAACAATATTGTTAAGATTAGAAGACTAACTTTTCTGAGAAGGAAAAATTGGGGAATGGCTAATAAGTAAATTGGGAAAAGGCTAATAAGTAAATCTGCAAAGAATTCTGCATTAGGATGAGAATGTAACAGATACCCTTATATGTTTAACCAAACACCACAATAACACTATTACATCCAAATTTTAAGACGATGTTATTGCCATGCATTAAGAACCTAGCAAAAGACTACAAGCACTTCCTTCTTTAGTTAACTTTCAAATATGTCTGCAAGAATTCATGACACAGTGATCTAAAGCAGAATAATGAATAGAGGAGCACAGATCTTTGCCCTGCTTAATGTCACCACATACTGTCAATTCTTGAAGGGAAATTTACAGAGAAAACACTCTGTAGTGATATGAAGTTTCCAAGCGTTAAAGGTAAATAGGCAAAACTACACGAAATACATCCAGTTAATGATCTGGAAATCAAACTAATGTTTCCTAATTTTACATAAGGTATTGAAATCACCTTTTGAATTTGGAAATGTTAAAACAATTTCAGCAACCTACCGGTGCAGATGAATCATTTTAATCAGAGGAATCATAAACAGGTATGACCTTTTAGATTCTCATTTACACACAGAGAATGTGATATTACGACTTAGAATTATTCAAGTACCCAGCTGTTCAGGCCAATTGTAACACAACATTAGTGCTGGATTTCCATTTATTGAAACCCAAGCACCTGATGGGGACAATTTGGTACTACTGGTCTTCTGCTGGAACCTAACTACCATGCCCAGTTTCATAACCCTGCCTGGTTTCTTGCCAGTTTAAGACTCTGGGTCCAAGAACAGCTCACAGGACTCAAGTTCCTTGAGGCCACAACCACACTACCTATGATGGGAAGCTGCTGAGGCCCTGGAACCTCAGGTGTCTGATGTGCTTTTAACATCAAACCAAGGATCCTAAGAACTCTGGTGCAAGGAAGTTTAAACTTAAACTTGCTTCTCATGTTTGACCGCTGCCTGCTGATGCTTTGCTGATGCTACCTGCTCTAACCATGTGCTTAGCAAGTTAACAAAAAAATATTACACAAATTGGACATGAGCAGGTCTGTGGAAATAAATACATCATCAAGTTTGCAGGTGACATAAAAACTTGGAAAACAAATAGATCCACCCAAAGTGTCTCTATGTGCAGAGATTGTGACAGGCTGGAAGACTGAGCCATTTCAAGAGACACATTAAAAAACTGGACAGGGTCCAGCAGAGAGCCAACAAAGTGATTAGAAGGTTGGAAAACTTTGTGAAGAAATGAGAAGGAATTGGGTTTGTTCAGCCAAAAGAAGAGAAGATTCAGGTGAGATGTAATCGCAGTCTTCCAAGAAGTAAAAGATAATTATAGACAAGATGGAGGTAACTCTCTTCACAAGGAATGAGGTGACAGGGCAAGAGGCAACAGGCCCAAGTTGTTTCAGAAGTTCTTTCTAGATGCAACAACAAAATATTTACTGTGAGAACAGTTACATATTGGAACAGGCTGCCCAGAGAAATTGTGAACATCCTCTTTCCAAAAATATTTAATCCTTAGCTTGACCAGGCCTCAGATAACCTGTCTTAAACAGAAGGTTGGACCAGATGATGTCCAGAGGATTGTTCCAATCTAGACTTTCCTGGGATTGTATGAAAGCCTAATAGATGTGGCCCTATTCAGTGATGAGAAGCAAGGAAGAAGAAAGAACAAAGCCAGTTTTTGCTACCCCAGACACTCCGAGTTCACTCAGACAGCCACCTCTCATGTTGCTGGAAAATCCGGGGAAGCATTTTGCTATAAAAATTTCAGGTATTACAGCTTCCAATGTTACATATTGCAAGATCCAGACAGTAACAAACTTTCCTCACAGTTCTTGAGCCCAGGCTAACTCTGCCACTTAAATAAGCTCTGCATGCCAGATCCATGCTAACTGTAATGGCCCTTTCTGCTGCAATCTATTTTAAAATATATTAAAAGATGATTTGCCCAGCAAACACTGGCCAGGCTATAGTACTCTGGATTTTTCATATCTGTGCATAAGAGTGAAGTATTTTTTTTCATGGAGTTAAGCAAAAATATTCAAAATGGTGAAATGCACGTGATGATAAAGAGTAAAGATAAATGTAAGGGAAACAGAAAGAAACAGATAATCTTTCAATGAATTAGCAGTACCTGATAAAATAATCTGCACTAGCAGCCCTTCAGAGAAAATTTCAATTTATTATCATAATTTTCCTCTTTTTTCTAACATTTTGCAATGAACATTAGTCACGCAGAATAAACCCACTATGTTAGGGAACTGTACAGTCTTATCTCAGACTACAATTCTACTTTCTGAACTTTTAAGATAATAGGACTGATGCAGCTCATAGGCTATGGCATATGCCAGAGCCTAACTGCCTTCAAATGCTTTAGCATATCATGGAAACATGGAAATAGAAAAAATAATTATTCAGAAAATGAAGATTACTTCTTCTAAAATATAATAAATAAATAAATTTAAAATACTGATTCTACTATATTCCCCGTCTGCCACAAACTACTTTTCCAAATCCCTTCACCTAATTGATTGAAAGATATAATCCAGCTTAGTTTTATCTTTTTAAGTTTGGCAGTTGCATGCCAAGTTGAACTCCTTTTAGGTTGACTCTAACGTGGCTTTATTTCCCACTGAAACATACATTAAACACCTGCATTTAAACGAAGTCTTCCCACCGCATCTGGTAACACTTCAGACTTGCTTTGCAACCCTGCCAATATCCCGTTCTCTATGCTTCTCACGTCTAAAGAATGAGAATCTTATGCTTAAGGAAAATATTTGGTTAAGCATGTCACAGTACCTTGAAAGTATGGTGAATCGCTGGGTTGATTTATCAATTGATCTTCATCTGTTCAGATTTTGGAAGCTTTTCCTAACTTGCACCTGATTAATTCTGAAAGAAAAGAAAAACAGTACAGCACTAAAACATTTGAAACCTTAACTCCGTTTCCTAACGATAAATGTATCTATTTAAAAACTAATGTGAAGCATTTTATCAATTTTATAAACACAGTTTGTGCAATGGATTTCAAATTGAAAGATAAGCGGGGAGCTGTTATGGTGTCTTCTGTACAGAGCAGCTCTCTAAATGGCAGCCTGACATTACCAGAAAGGTATGCATTGGATGAAACCTCAATCTTCAGCCCAGTTACTGCACTTGCATCGACTCTTACTGACCAGATTCCCAAGCGCAGGGTTGTGTCTGTATCACATGCTGGAAATATGATAGTGCTGGATTTTCTGCATGGAATTTTTCTAAAATATAGCACAACTCCAAGAACAGGGGGTCTCAGGATGCAGCCATTGACAGCTTTACCACCATGCCACAGAACTTGGAGAGGTAAAAATGATCCTTCACGTAATCAACATCAGGGACTATCACTGTATCACTGATGGAGAATTTAGAGAAATGTATAGATTGAGGTCTTCCCACAAACAGGACCTTTATCATCTCAAGCTCAAGTTTTTAAGATCCTTTCATTCAATGCTTTTAAACTCGTTTTTATAAACTAAACTTAAGCCCAGTTTGCTTTGGTTTAACATAAATCAATACCTAACTGATTAAAGCTAAACCAAAGCCCTCTTAAAACTCAGAAAAAAGTTCAACTATTTTTGTGCACAGGTTATATTTAAGACCAATTAATTTATTTTTACAAGTGCTTTGAAATTAAACTGGTGATTTTTTCTTCATCACTCAAAAGCCATAAAGATACATATAAGTAAGCCAACCTAGCACTGGGAAGACACTTCAGAGAAAACTATTTTTTTTCCCTCAAAGGACTAAAGTCCAGACAAGAGGAATGCAGTCCAAGAGGGCATCCCAGTCTGTAGGGCTCTGCTCCAGTGGAAGGTGCATACTAAAGCTTTTCCTGGCTTCTGGCTGCTCCTCTGGGAAGATGTCTGCCAACTGAGTTTGTTATTAAATTCTTTTTATGCACTGAGGATACACCCTTTTTTTCATCTTTTCCTTTAAACTGCAGCTTAGCAGCTAACATTACCTTGACTGAGATCCTCTAGAAATAAATTTACTATTTCTATGATGGACTCTGCTCAGTGACATAACTGATCCTAAGAAGAACATCCTCACTTAATTATATTCTAGTTATTGCATAAAATCCAAATTTTTCTTGTTTTCAATGAACATGACTTGAGAGCAAGTCCAATATTATTTTTTTTCTCTCCTCTGCAGGCACTGTTTTGCTTTATGCTTAATAGAAGTCATCCTTAGCAAATTTCTACACTAGTAGAAGTCTCAGAAAACACTATTTCCTTGTTACATATACAAATCTCACTGAATACGACAGTATAAAACTTTCTCTTCAAGTCCTACTGCTGCTAACTAGGAAAATGCAATGCAGTGTTTACCAAAAATCCTTTTGTCCTTTATTAGTTTAGGACAGGAGACTCTGAATTTATATGGATCACCCCCTTCCCAGAAAATGATTTAATGTTTAGCCTCAAAGTCCGAAGCCCTTCGAGCATATGACCTAACTGCTGGGGAAGTAACTCACTCCTCCATCTCTACTCCCATTTCTTTAGGGGATATGAGAGCTCTGCATGAAAAACGCTCTTTTTTCAATCCTGATATAAATGTTATTTCTTCATAAAATGCAAGTTCTGTTGCTTCATGCGAAAATGAAAACAAAAACTATAAAGCAGAAGACATCTCCAAAGACTTATAAATCTGGAAATAGGGTAGTAAAGATACGGACAAGACAAGGGTGAAGGAAGGATCAGCAAAAATTTTACTCCTGTAT
Organism: Picathartes gymnocephalus; assembly: GCA_013390045.1. Classification (NCBI taxonomy): domain Eukaryota; kingdom Metazoa; phylum Chordata; class Aves; order Passeriformes; family Picathartidae; genus Picathartes; species Picathartes gymnocephalus. Next base: position 1,010,579 of record WEKY01051226.1, read on the forward strand.
ATGAAAGATCAGAACATGCTATGTCACCACCTGTGAATTTTGCTGCAGGGATTACACCTGCAGTTGAGTTTGAAAGAAGTTAAAAGAATAAGTCTCAAAAGAATAAATTGACAGCTTAATGACCCTTTAAAGAGAACTCTTTCTCTGGATAATGGGTGGCAGAGAACAGGAAAGATTCTTCTTGAGAATTTACAGCAGGTCAATTACAACCACAACTGTCAGCAGAGAGTAATGCAGGAAGTCATGAGATGATTGAGAACAAACCAGGTGGAGCTCTCTCCTTGGTACCCTGGAAAAGGCAGAGCTAGTTGAAAGGTGGAAAAATGACAAGAATAGCCAAAGCAGCAATCCAGGAAAATGGAAAAAGGTCTGCATTTGCAAACCAGCAAAGCATGATGTCACTCTCATTGCCTAATTATCAGAGAAATTTGGATGAAACTGCTATTCAATACTTTGAGGAGTTGCTGATACGCAAGACAGGAAACCACAGCCTGGCAGAGTAAGAGCTATACCCCAGTCAAAACTGTATCTACACAGAATACATATAATATAGGCAGAGTTACAATTATGAATGCATATTATCCATTTAAGGGGAAACACATTTACATGAAAATTGTAATTGCAAATCAACTTATTAAAATAAAGAAAATGGAAATGAATGTGATAGAGCATCCCTAAATTTTGAAAGCATCAAAACTAATGCCTCAGCTATCCAAGGTCCTTTAACTCTTGTTCCTTCTCAGGTGCCAGAAATATGCACCAAAGAATGTGCCTAAATTTTGGAACACTCTTTCCCCTATGTTATCTACTAAATATTCAAATTTAAGATAAAATACAAAGGCTATATTTATATAAACAAAGATGTGGACATGCAGGGTGTAATCACACCCAGTACTGGGCTTCATTTAGGCATTTTATAAGTGTGGGGATGACCTCAGGAGGTCTCCTTCTGCCCCTTGGAGAGGCAGGAGCAGGAGGGGTGTGTGGAGGGAGCAGCAGCAGGGCAGCAGCAGCCCAGGGGCTGCTGGTACGACCAGCTGGCAACTCCAGGGGAAATCCCAGCAGTTTCCAGGCTAATCCTGGCAGTGCTGGAGACTGACTCTGAACCCACCAACTACAGAATCTCAGGAGGTCAAAGATGGTATCAGAACCACCAACTGCATAATTGGCCCTGATAGTCTCTCCAGGAGACACAATTCTTCACGTCTTCACAGACTGAAAAACAACTACCAGCTCCACGCTTCAGAGATTAAATACCAAACTTCTGTAAACACCAATTACAAATGACAGCTTCTCAAGATTTCATGTATTTCCTATGTATACCAATAGCAAGTGTTTCACAGAATTACCTAAATATTTACTATTATTTGTGCAAACACAAATGCAATAGAGTATTTGGTGTAAAATATAATAATGATACAAGTTATTCTGAAACTATTTCAAACATGCATAGGTATCTTAATTAATAATGAGGAGGATCAAACTCTAATAACTAATATTTTAATTACTACATAACTAATACGTTAATCAAAGGAGAAGCAGTAACACCTTTTGGATAATTGATAGAAATTGCAAAATAATTATGCACAGCAAAGTGCACTGGATGGGTCTTAACTTTGACTACTATAGTTTTCCTTTGTCTAATGACAACAGGCAAAAACCAGCTTTCGTTATCTTCCTCAATAAATCATGTCATCACTGATTTTATCTTCTAACAATTTATCTTTTAACTTCTTCAGCAGTAAGATTAACAAAGTCCTAAGAACCCTCTGCATATTCCACTTCCACAATTTAAGTAAAACACACAAAGCACTGAACAGAAAGGTAAAAAATGTACCTCTTTAGCCACTATTTATTTGGAAGTTCAATCCCTAAAACACATTATCTTACTGCAGCAAACTAAGATAAATATGAACAGTTGAAATTGTATTTATACATTTCTTTAAAAATGGTATTTATAGATGTCTCTAAAGAAGAAAAAGATATGTTCTGCATTTTATGCCACAGGAAAATTTCATACCAATTACAACTTGTATTACATCAGAAACACAAACAATGAAAGCCTGGTAGCTAGCAGTAAGACCCTGGACATCAGGATTTCCCATTTTTAAAATAAAAAAATCCTGATTGGATCATTTAAAAGGGTGCATGAAGCAAAACAGTAAGGAAGTAAAAAAAAAAAAAACTAAGAAAGATATACAAACATATAATATAAACATACTTTTCAAGACAGAAAGGCACAGCTAATCAAGGCAATTGAGAATACATGATTAATATGATTTGCAAAATTTATTACTGAGCTTCTCTGTTAAAGGTAACATTATTCAAATTACATCGTCACAGTTATTGCAGATTAAGGATTTCAAATTAGCTCCTTGTGTATATCATTATTTTGAGCAGCTGCATTTTATCTGTCTAATTTTAAATTACTGCAGGCAGATGAAAGTCATCCTAAAATCTGACTCATAATTCAGGTACCATACCACTAACCTTAACAGAGATGCTGGTTCCTACACAGGTATAACACTATTCCCAATGTAAACAAAGGACACTGGCATGCACCCCAGGCTAAGGATGTCAGCATTTTTCAAACACCTTTCTGACTGTTCCATTTTATGGTGATGCAATATGACCTACATTTTCAACGGCCAAAGAGAGACAGAGAGATAGAAAGGGAGGAGATAGAGAAAATAAAGACAGACAGACCTTTGCTGTCCTTATCCTTCACCAACTACAGCATTAACTGTCCCTCATGGGTGTAGTAATGGGCAAGAATAAAAGCAGAATAACCTTATCATAAATTCTCAATGAGAAGCTGAAAGATAGGCAAGTGTAAGAAATAGCAAATTTTTTTTCCTACAATCCTGTGGACAAGTACATAGTGACACCCTCAACAGGAAAGAACAGTAAAATCAATAATTTTACAATCAGTTGCCAGAACAAAGCTGCCTGCAATACAGATGCTTATTTTACTACCTTGTATTTCCCCCCATGTTCCTACCACTTCATTTCCATGTATTCGCTTAAGATCTCAAAACAAAGCACAAAATAATCCACATCATTATCATCATTTTTACAGACAGAGGAATTGAGGAAGGAGGAGTGATTTGCCCACAGTTACATAGCAGGCCCAAGGCAGGCTTGGGAACACAAAGCATCACTCTTCATTACCTCTGTCCTCTGCCATCTATTAGGGACTGTGATGCCTGTCATCCTAATATATAATCTTGACATAATACCAGAATTATCTCTATCTTGTATTTCTTGCACATGAACTCCACGCAGAAATCTGTACTAAATTACTCCTAACTCTCAGAAAGCTTTCCTTCACAAATGATGGTCCACGTTTCTCAAACTGGCTCTGGAAATGCACTTGACTGAACTGCAAAACTCAGCTCTGGAAATGTTAGCGGTCTTTTTCATTTTAAACATGTGAAAATGAAGAACTAATTCAATCTTTGGGTTGTTTATTTGGTGGTTTGGGGTTTTTTATTCTTCTGCAGCTAAAGCACATTTCTTTTCAAAAATCTGTAGCTTTCCATAGTTAAAACTAATATGTTAATAAATTAAAAGCTTGTTGCTAGGCTTGTATTAAGCAAAAATTAAGATCTTTTGGTTTTTAGTTTCTCTTCTTCAGTGTAAAAATATCCTGCAGAATATCTGCAAAGCACTTAGAGGATCAGAGTCGCCTTACTAGAGCTAGTAGTTAATACAATATGCAAAATAACAGTAAGTAATTTCTTTATCTTTAAAACTGAAAGCCAAACATTACCTTAAGTGTACCTCTGTACATCCAGAATTACTTCAGCTCTTTCCAAGGAGTTTCTTGGGATTGACACATGGGTAAACAAGACTGTAATTTGGCACTGTATTTGAAACCAGAGATCAATAAAATGTATAGACTAATCCTGGGTTTGAACTGTGATTTTACGATAACAGTAGCTTTCTTATCAAGCAGTTTTTATCTCATGAAGTGCAATCAGCTCTACACAGCAAGGGGTGAGAAACTCTTGCTCATTTGCTTGAGTGCAGCTGCCTTTTCCAACAGCAACTTTCTATCAAACTGTTTAGCAGTGAGGAGTTAGGGAGGCAAACAGCACCTCTACGAAGAGAGAGAAAGAAACACCTTAAAGCTCATCCTACTTTAAAGAGAAGAGACAGAGTGGAGAATCAAGAGACAGACTGCTAACAAATATGAAGGAAGGGAATTACCTGTATAATGATGGGAAAGAGTTTGGAAATTGAGAAAGGATGGACACTGTAAAGGGAGGAAGGGGATGCAGGGGGTAGGGTGGAAGACACAAGGTCTTAAGCAAAAAAGAACTATTTCTCCTTCAAACACTTGCCCATAAGACTGTGGGGAAATCCTCACTCAATTAAATGAAATTACAGTCACACATTTATCCACTCCTATTATCCCTGTCTGCACTTCGGCCAATCTATTTTACTCTTCGAAACCGAATTTAGTGAAAAACTGGTATTTCTTCCATTATAAACAAATTTATGTCTGTTAATCTAGGACAGGAGTCGTGCTGATATAAAAGAAATCTCTTCCGTATTGTTGGAAATACTAAAGTTCTCTTTTGTAACCATTTTACTGCAACATTTTCTGTCCTTTTTTCCCCTTTTTTTTTCCATTCTTCATAGTATCTCTGTTGCAGTTCAGAAGGGAAAGAAGTGGAAGTGATACTTTTATTGCTGTCCAACACCACAAAAATTTCAGCTGGAGAAGCCAGTCAGTGCAGGGACCAAGGCCAGCATCCATCCCAGAAGGACTCTTCCCTTTGCCTACCAGTGACTGCCATCTAGAGCCAGAGTGCATTGCCTCACACGAGCGGCACAGAAATGCTACAGCAACGACAGAAATGCTACAGCAACGACAGAAATGCCAACCCCAGCCAAAACGAAAAAGCAAACCAAGAACTCACACTCTAGAAAGTTACAACCAGCTTAAAAGATTAAATTTGTCAGGTTTCTCTTCTTAACATGCCTTCTGAATAACAGCACTTTTTTCTCTGAAAACTGCTATTTTGTTATACATATTTAAGTCACATATGTGGGAAAAATATATATAAAATAGCACTATACCACTTTTCAAGTAAATCCCGTGTTTCAGTTTGTTTGCTAAGAAATATGCTGGGCCGCGCTAAGAAACTGACTACAGAATCTCATCATTAGCTCAAGATGCAACAGTGAAATTTCAAAGACTATCTGTGTTAAAATGCTGACAAAGCTTTAACATTCATAACATTAGTGATATTAATAAGACAAGAAATGTCTTTTTAGTGGCATGAAACTTAATTTAAAAACCCTAATATTTTCATTTTAAGAAATACATTCATACTGATCCAAATATACCAGTGGTTTAAATGTCTACAAAAGCCCACCCAAGCAAACAGCACTTCTAAGAAGCACTTCTAAGCACTGTAATCTTAACACATATTTATAAACTGTATTAATTCACAGCTGCTTATTATACTGTATAAAATCATATTTTTTTCTAACTACTACTTATGTAACTATTAATAAGGTGCCTAATTCTCAAGCATTAGTCAAACAACCACTAGATACTCTTTAACAGAATAAAAGGAAGAATTTTTTTGTTATCATTTACCTGGAGAATATAATAATTTGCATTTTAAAATATTCCCAGTAGCAGTTCCCTTCTCTGTGAACTATACACAGATGCAAAGCCAAAGCTGTGTGAGTGTTAGCATATTCTTTAGCTATTAAAATAATTTATTAGCTATGACTAATAATGCCTTGTGAAGAAATCAGTTCTCCAGTTTCCTCACTCTGCTGCTCATGGACAGGCAGACTGGTAAAAAAACAGAGGATTTCTTCTCACATTTATCATTCCATTAGATACCAACCTCCAGGTTCCACAGTATCCCTCCTTTTATTGCTAGTCCCACTAAGAAATTAATTTTTCCTAGGGGATACATGTTCACAGATAAAATGAAATTAAATGGAATTACAAATCTCACTGTTGAACATGGCTATATACATATGAACTAAATGTCAAGCTGTAGTTACTGAAATCAACAGTTTGAATGCAGTCGGCTGAACAATTGCTCATTCTGATCCACACTCAGGACAAGCTTTCCCCCACAAGGCACTCCACGAACCCCCATCATTTCTCCAAGCAGAATAACAATTCTGTAACTGGCCTAGATGTAACACTACAGCAGAGAAGAATATTTAAACAGAAGGATGACAGGGACTCACTGTAGAATTGTCCTGGAGGATGACATGAAAGAAGCACTGCCAAAAAACCCAAACCCATTGAAAACGACAACCTTTCCTTGACAACTACCACAGCCTTTCTTACAGATACAACAAATTCCACATGAAATAGAACTGATGAACAGGTTACAGAGCTGGAGAATAGGTTTCAGCATGATCCTATTAAAATGTGACCAATGTGTAGTTAGAGATCTGTTAACCAAAGAAGAGATGGAAAGAACCTGCAAAGGTCAGCCAGTCCATCCCTTAGCCTCAAGGCATGATAACTAAGCTACTTGGTGGGAACAATACAAGTAATCAAACCTGTTCTTACAGACCTGGGGCAATGGACAAGCCATTGTCCCACGGGTGATTATTCCAGCCTTTCAATACGCCCACTAGAGAACTCTGTCCGTGATCAATCTTCATTGCTTGAATTTGACCTATTTATTTCTCCACCTGCCACAAGCCCCCTGCTTTGCAATGCCCTTCAACAGATCTGTGTTCTCATCCTCTGAGTCCCCTCTTTTTACTGTAAGGAATTGCATTCTTGTGGCAGACACACATTGTTTATGCATCATGGTTTTTTAGATCTTTAAGCAACTGCACTGACATCTCCACACCTCCTCTTTCCTAATTTCATTCAATACAGACCTGATGTCCTTCATGTGTGCAGTTAATGAATACTTTATCTCAAACCTAAAGCAGATCAAGCATGCTTATTTTCACAAACTCAGGATCCTTAATATTATTATATAGATTTATTTTGGGTTTTTTTGTCTAAGGAAATTTAGGAAGCTCAGCTAGAACACAGCATGCTCTCCAACTCTATGCAGTGATTTTACATATAAGTAAATCAAATAAAAGCATAGATGATATTTCTATCACTTCAAAAATTCAAGTCCTGTTCGTGAGTTAATAAAATGTCACTGTTATGGTGTGAGCACAAGTATAAAAAGGAGGTTGGCCCCATTGCCCTACAATAAAACTATGCAGTTTCCCACTGATATCAGAGACGGTGCTCAAAGAAGAGCTGTGAAAACCAGAGACACAGAACTATACTCATCAAATGGCAAGAAAAATAAAAAACATAAATTGATCTGAAAGCTTCAAAGTAAATCTTCACAAAATATGACCACATGAAAGTGAGGTTTTTCTTTTAAATATCCTCCACTACTCTATTTATGTGCATAAAGTCTCAATAGTTATGTTTTCTCTTTTTGAAGTATTTCTTTTTCTAAGGCAAATATCACTCTTAAGCTTTAAATTTCCTGGTAACAACTGACAACTATATCTATATCACCATTGCTTTTGATGAGACACTTGCCTGGGAAGATCTTTGACTCAACACCAGAGATCATGGAATTTCCAATTAATCCTTCCTCTTTTCTCAACCAAGACGATAATGGAGCGTAGCCAATCTGGGCCCTGCTGACAACTGGATTAGCAGAAACAATTCCTTTAACCACAGTGACACATTAAGATAAAGTAATATTTTCCTATTTCTACAGCTTTGCCAAAAAAAAAAAAAAAAAAAATTTGTTGTGAATTGCTGTACATTTCTCAACCACAACACACGATGCTGTACCCTACTCACACCTCCAGGAAGGTGCCCTGTGCTAGGGCTGCCTGTTACTTACTTTTCCCCAAGCCATGACAGTTATGGCAGCTGCTTAAAAGACACCACCTGCACAGAAGCCAGCAGAGAACAACTGCTTATCCAAAGACAAGCTAACTTTTAGAGGCCTCTGCAAAGAAGCAACACATTCTCATAGCAACCATCTCAAAAGAAGATGCAGAACAGCAATTTCACTAACTGCTATTAGCAGTAAGAGAAGAAAATGTAGGTTGCAAAATGGCTGTCTTAGAGTTGAAACTCTCTGTGCCAAGTTTAGTAGGCCAGTCCTAGAAAGACATGAGGAACAGACTCTGTGAGGAGGCAATTACAAATCAAGATTCAGTAAGAATAATCCAGTCATTGGGAAATTTGTTGCCTGTATTACCATCATAAGTCTACGCCAATATTTGAGAAGATGAGTAAGGTTTAAAATCCCTTCAAGGGCTTGCAAGACTAGGACAGACTTCTTTAAACATTTGAAAACAACAACTCCTGAGTCATTTCCTTCCATTTGTTTGATGACATGAACTACAGCTACTACATGCCAGTCACTCCTGCTTGTGCAAACCTTTCACGTAACAACAGGATAGAAAAGCTCCACCAGAAAATCTGACAGTAAATATCCTCCTATTTCAATCCAGACAAAGTGGCTGCAGCTCAAGTGCAATTTGGGTACTTCTAAAATCAAATTTCAAACTAATGACATTTTAAAAAAATCTCATATGTTTTATTTTAATATAAACGTGCAAAATTTTATTTCAGGATATGTTATTGTTCAACGCCATTCTAGCTTTATATATACACACACACACACACACCATAATCCACAAGCAGTTCTCAAAAATGAAAAAAAACCCCACCAACTCATAACTGCCAAAGTGACACTGGAATGAAACTGAAGTGAAAATATTTACCATGAACCGCAAAATCACAGATGCATACTTATTATTAGCACAGCTTTCTTTTACTCTGATCTCCTACAAGCCAATCTTTATTAATCTGTTATAAAATCCAATTTATCTGCCTTGCCTCTTTTATTAGTTCAATTCTATGTATAATCAAAATTTAATTTTTTATTAAAATAAAAGCAAAAGGCAGAGGAACAAAAAGAACTCGTGTTTTTCAAGTATTCTGCACTAATGTTTAGAAAAAACCCCTCCAACAAGGAATCTGAACTCTTGTTTATAGAGTCTCTACTAAAACATTATATGAAAAAGTTACCTTGTAACCTACTTGAAATAAAACATTATGAGAATAGATACATCTAGTTACCTTGTTTCATAACTACTACTAAGAGAAATAACAGTGTGGGCTTAATGTTTTGGGCACACACATAGCCACTTTCATATATCAACTGAAAATTTACATGTATGTATACATAAATAATACACATACTTTATAGATAATGTATTTTGTGTCCAATTCCACTTTTTCCCAATGCTTGACATTAACTTGTCTATTTACCTTTTGTAACTCACCAAAACATTTTATGAAGCTGATTATTTTATTCCACAATTTGTTGGGTTGTTTTTTGTTTTTTTTTTTCCCCTGTTCCTTGTACTTTTTAAGTTCAAATTCTATCCCTGCTTGAAAATAAAGTACAGAAATCACCAGGGAGGCACTCATACATCTTTGAACAGAACCTGACCTGCAATGCAAAAATTATCTTGATTGTTCTTTTCTTGCACTTCTGAAATTACTGGTTTGCTTTTATGAATTACTCCCTTTAACACCTTAGTCCTCAGTCACTGAATATCTTTTGTGCTGGGTTTCACTGCTGTGTTCAGTCTATCATTCTGACAGCAACACCACCTTGTACTAGTCAGCAGTCTGGTGATTACAAAATTCACTCTGATGGAAAGAATTATGGGCATTAATCCCCTCAGGAAGGAGGATAGCTGGGTTGAAGTCTCCCACACATGTGGTGAGCAGTCTAGCAGATAACAGCTCTGCTAATGATGAAAAGGGAACCAGAACCACCACCACCTCCTGGGTTTTGAAAGCAAAGATTGACCTTTGCTCCCTTTTTGAAAGAAAGGGCTTATGATCCTAATTTCAAGAGAGCATGAATCCAAAATGCTCCCAGGAGAAAGATGCTTAGCCTTGGAAAGAGGCAGGATTTAAGCACGTTCCTACTTCAGTTACTGCATAGAAAATGTGCAGATTCATCATCTCCTTCAAGCCTCTCTGGCTGGTATAATTTTAAGAAAACATCAACAAATACTAAATAATTTGCAACCCCCCCCCCCCCCCCTTCATGGAAACATAACCCAACTGGCCTCAGCCAGACCAACCTTCCCTTTTGGTATAACCAACTTGAGCCATAACCTGGATCTGCCCCTTCTGGATCTGATAGTCTCTGCTAGAAATACCCAGTTACCCTCTCATCACATTTCTCTTGAAGTATTTGTTTAAACCATCTGTTTTGACAGCAACTGAAGCAATGCTTTAGAAGCTACATTTGGCACACCAGAAAAAGACAGTGAAGAGAATATGCCATCTTCCTAAGGCCACGGTTTCACTTTGGGGTTTTACACTGTTTCCAGTCCTTATTGGTAGGCTGCCAGTGGTCAGAAACAAAGTTCAGTGTTTTCACAGGATCAGAGAATCATAGAACCACAGAATATTGTGCGCTGGAAGAAACCCACAAGGCTCATCAAATCCCAACGCCTGGCCCTGTTCAGGACACCCCAACAATCCCCCCGTGCCTGAGAGCGTTGTCCAGACACTCCTTGAGCTCTGGCAGGTTTGGGGCCGTGACCATTCCCTGGGGAGCCTGTTCCAGTGTCCAATCAGTGCCACCCATATTTCATACAATATTTTACAAATTAAAGCCTGAGCAGGCATCACCCAAGCATGTAATCATGCCTCCAATTATTTCTATTTCTCTGCTCAGGCTTGTACCTCAGAAATCAAGGATGAGAACATGTGAGTGTATCGTGTTTAATGGGAACTGTAAATTGTAGTTGTGCTTGAACATTACCCACTGGCAGTTTCTCTATTACAAGAAAATAAAGCATAAAATAATCGAAAGCAAAATATAAACCAAATTTAAAACAAGAAACAGATGTTTATCAATAGACCTGATACTCTTTCTCCATCTCCTGAGACAGGAGCCTTTCTTTCAACATCTTTACATGATGTGGCCAAGCTCAAAGACTTGTGAAATTTCTATGTCCTCTTTTACAGTTTGGGACAGCTTTTAAAAAATAAAAAAAACCCAAACTTAACCAACCAATTTTATTAAACTTCAAAAAGCTGACTCAGAAGCTGCGCAACAGCTCTGATTCAGCTTTCTTAGCTGAGTCAAAGCATCTGGCCACGTGATTCAGAAAACACTGCTCTGAAGTCGGGCAAGAGCTGCTTTCCAAAGGAGGAAATGCCTGTTTTCCCTTGTAATCGTTGTGCAAAATTTCCTCGGTAGCACTAACAGTTATTTATTTAAACTTGATACAAGTAAATATGATATTCACAGCGCTCTTATTGTTCATCCAGTGTCTCAAACCACAGTTAAATAAAAACATTTACCATTTGGCCCAATGCCAGCAAAGACAAATTCTTCTAAGTCAGTGGTAAAACCTCATTAAACATCCACCTCTCCCTCTGAAAACCCTGGCACTACACTGATCACTAGCAAAGCCATGAACTGAAGGACTGAGGAAGGAAAAAATAAAAATATGCTCTTTTTCCTTTGAAAAATAAAATAAAGTCACCCTGAAAACATCCTGCCAACAAATTAGGAGAATGCTAGATAACTGACTAATCCCGTCAAAAAAAATTCCAAAAGAATAAATGTCTGCTTTCTTACAAAATACATGAAACAGAATCACAGAACAGCATGCAATGCCACCCTAAAATTACCTAAGTCACTTTAAATCACAGAATGCAGACATCCTGTGGGATCTCCGAGCCATTGCACAGGCAGCTGAAGTCTGCAGTGTTAATGATTTCTAGATTAAAACAAAATTCTAACCAGCTAATCTGTCTCGCAGTAGCTTCTTGACACAGAGTTTCTCAAGACATCTGTTAAAACACCTTGACGTTCTTGCTAAGTGGAAATCTACAAGTCCCTGGGAATAGGTATCCTGACCCACGGTGCCACTCCTGCTAATTCCACTCCCCAAACAGAGCCCCTTTTGGCACACACACAAGGCACACTTCCCTTTGCATCCGTGCACCTGAAAGTTCTGGCTTCTACACTCGATACCTACGCTTCCAGTATCATGAAATTTCAAGTTGAGTCTGACAAGCTTTAATAAATTAGTCACAGATCATCCTAAATTGTACAATAATTGATCCTCAAGCCTCATAAATATTCAGTAGGATCCGGATATGAAATTTGTTAAGCTGTTACATAATTCCTGTGAAGATAGCTGAAAGAGGACAATATCAGAATGCCACCTGTGTAATTGAGATTAACTAAGACACAGAGCCCTTACTTAGGAAAAAAGTATTTCAAAGGACCATGCAGCACTATTTTTTTTATTACTAAGATAAGCTTTTCTCCCTTCAGGAGAAAAGTCGTAGTGATAAAATGTCTTTCTAATGAACAAAATACTTCCAGGACTAATATTTTGCAAAGCGCTTCTGTCAAAACTTCTGGAATTTTACGGGCTTCTTTCAGTTACAAAATAAAAATAACAAATAAAACCAATACCGTAGACCACAACTTGTGGTTATACTATTATCTGATAGGAGCCTGGTTTTTAAAGTATGAGATTAACAGTACATTTAATCAATCTTGGTAACACAGGCAGTAGACAGAAAAATTGATTATTGTTCAAATAATAAAATGTTGCATTTTTAAGTTATTCGTATTGTCACTACAGTCACAGCAAGTATTTTCACCCTCCCTTCTTTCGTTCTTCTGTAATTCTACAAAAATGGGCTGGCTCTGCAGAAACACAAGGGTCCATGTCATGAAAGCTTTTTACAAGGCTAAGAACCACTCACTACTTTTTATACCTCAATCACTGGGTTAAAAAAATTTCAGGTTTATCTGCCAAGAATGACTACTTTAATTATCTGCAGAATAAGAAAGCCAGTGTCTTAGAATTTTTACAGAACAAGATGACAAGCTCTTGGAACACTGATGCTAATTTTCAGTAAATGCTGAGGCTACAGAAGACTGCAAAAAAAATAAAACACTAACATAATTTAAAATGAGAAAAACAGCCTGACCCTGATAGGTTAGCTTGGTATCAGTCTTGCACAAAATCCTGGTATATAATCAACAGAAAAATAAAGGATGGTGGTAAAAAGTAATGCTAAACATAGGCTTACAGAAAATAGGTCTCACTAAATAAATTTCGTATGGCTTTCTGACAAGAATATAGGTTGGACTGGATAAAAATACCCTGCAGTTTCTGACCTACTATACTTAGATCTCTGTAAGATTTAGTGCTACACAGAAGTCTGATTTAGAAGTTAGTAAACATGACGAAAACCTGGAATCTAAAACCACTTCATAAATTATTAGGGAGGCTAAAGAAAAATATTTTAAATCCACCTCATCAATAGATAATGCTGTTTTCTTAGCTCTTAAAAATCATAGCTCATTATAGCCTGGAATACTATAAAAAGCTTTTCCCCCTTTAACTTTTTGTGTGGTTGGGGAAAAAACTCATATATACACACAGTTAAAGAAAAAGGGAGGAGGTATAAAGTCACTTCAAACTTTTACTCTCCTAGATTGTTTTTCAGGAAAGGAAACTTCAGCATTAACAGATTTCCTAAATAGAAAAAAATCGGTGCACTTAAAAGCCATATTTTCAGGGGAAAAAAAAAAAAGTATACTTATGAAAAATCAGAGCCAGTTCCACACACATGTAACATCTTGCAGTACTAAACTTACCTAGGTTATACTTCTTGCATCCAGAGTCACCTGGAAACATTACAGAGGATTATTTAACACTTTGGACAAGGACAGATGTGCAACAAATTATTATGTATAAGCTGCTCCAGGGTCTTACCATATGGCACACATAAAAGAATTCAAGGAAAGAGGGAAAACTGCATGACATGTAGCTTGGTTGAAAGCAAATACAGGTACTTGTTCCAAAAGAGCTGGCACAGAGTCAGGTGCTATCCCTCGTGCAAGACATTTTTCCTATTGCGTGAATCTCCACTACTGATGCTTCAGGGAAAGTCCAGTGTTTCTGCTGGTCAGTTGAAGGATTATATAAAAGACTGCAGCTGATGGAATCTGCACAGAATACCCGAAGTGGTGAAGGACAAATAAATAACAGTAAGTCAAACCTGTTCCAGAGCTCTACATCATACATCACACTGAATTAATGGCAAAGACATGGCTGTATACAGCCCAGTGCAACACCCTCCACACATGAGAAACAAGGGTTGTTTCACACTTACAAAATGAGGAATTCTACTCGGAAATGGAGCAAATCAAAACAAAAACTCCTAAGACGCAGTGAATTCTCAAACGTGTATAGAAACCCAGCAAGCTGGAACTGGCTTCCCAAGCAAAAACATCTCATGGATATTTAATATGTCAAAATAGAGCAGGAGAGAGAACAGGCTGTTGCATCAATACCCAGCCTTAGTGAGATTCTTGATGATGTATTTACCAAATTCTACTTCCATTCTAAAGGAGAAAAGTTAATGAACATTGATGATGGCTGAAAGCCCTGTCTTAAAAATAATGGCTTTGTTCTCAAAATTGCTCTTATAAGCCTAAGACCCAGAACAAAAAAAATTCATAGAAGCTAATAATTAGTAACACATACGAAGAATGGCACAAAAGTCATTAAATATTATTAACTAGTCATATGGTCTGCTGTATTCTAAATTAATTACTCAAAGACTATCTATTTGTCATGGTGGAGAGCTCAATAAGACTATCTGACCAAGAGTGGAATGATGAACAAAATGTGAGAAAAGACTGTATTAGATTAAATGGCAGAAAATCACACAGAAGTTCTGAGATGATGAAATAAATAACTGTGGATTTTCACCCTCAGTAGTCTTCAGTCTGACCAACTTCTCTCTGTGATAAAAACCGAAAGGGCTCAGAAAATTGAAAAAGCTCACAGAGGTATAAGAAAAATATTGTCTTGATTAAACTGGATGTTTCAAGATGCTTAAAGACTTCCAAAAGGAAATAAGAAAAAAGAAAAAGGCAAAACTGTACAAAATTTGCATACAAAAGTTCAGCTATGTCTTCTTCTCACCCTTTGGCAAAATACTAGGACTGTACTGTGGTGACCAAAGCCGTAAGAAAAACAAAGTTTTTAGTCAAACCAACTAAATTGCAACATAATCGGAGTTCATAAAAGTGAGCATTTTTAGTAGCACTTACATAGTTCATGAATGCATGGCCCATTCTTTGGCCCAAACGTGGGTAACTGGATAGGTAGGTTTTCATATTAAATTACATCACTCACCAATCACATAAGAGTACATAAAAATTTCAAGAACAGAAGCCACTTACCCAAGTTGCCTAAGTTGGAAATTCTTTATTCCTAAAAGTCCAGGAGGAGTTTTAATGACCACTCCCAGTAATGCTTCACTAACGGCACCTTCCAAAGGACCTGATCAGCTGCCTATTGAAGACAAAGTACTGACTTGAAACAATCTATGAATCCGCAAAGAGCTGTTAAATGCCTCTATCCAGAACAAAAAAGCCCCTCTTAATCACTCACAGCTCTAAAACCAGGAACTAACAGATTACAGCACACATTAACTTCGTTCTTTTCTCACCCTGATTTTCCCCACCACTCTAAAACTGTCAATGAATAATGCTAAGCAGAACAAGACTGTAAACCACTTACAGTCTTGTTCTGTAAGGTTTGGTCCAAACCAAAATGAAGCGGGAATAGGAAGGTGTCAGGCTCTGGCAACGCCTCAGGTACTGTGATACGCACTACAGTAACATTACCAACTTTAGTACTGTCCAAGCATCCAAACCTACGGACCAAAAGCCTAAAACTCAACACATGGTAACACCTTAATAGCTCTTTTCTCCAGCCACCTCTAGCCACTTTTTCTAGCACCAGCTTAGTTTGCCAGCACAGGAAGAAAGAACTATTGTTCCTATCTGCTCGTGATAGTCAAACTTGCCAGGAAACATCAGAATAATGATTTTTTTGCACACCCCAGACCCTGCTGCTTGTCCTACCAGCATCGAGTGCGGATGAGCCCAAGGGCGGCCAGGGGAGGCCAGCCCAGCTCCCTGACACCTGCGCCACGGGCACGTCCTCCGCACCCTCACCGGGGAAAAGGCACCAAGAGCCCGTGCTCCCGCTCCCTCCAGCCACAGGGGCCGGACAGCCACCACAGGAGATCCCACCACCCTCACAGTGCCATGTCCGTGACACCGGGCACCAGGACGGGACCATCCACCTGCTCCCTGGGTCATCGGCACCACGGCAGGACCGTCCACCTGCTCCCTTGTGCCATCATCACCGTCACTGTCGGTGGGACAGCACCGCCGCGGCCGTGCGGGAGCCCTGTGCGGGGAGTCGGGACCACCGAAGGCGACGGTGAGGGCACCCCGGTGAGGACAGCCCGAGCCAGGGCCGTGGCGGGAGGGCAGCGGAGGCGCCCCCGATCCCGGCGGCCTCGATGGCGCGGGACCATGTGCCGGGGGCATGGCGGGGCGGCCGGGCGGGGGGC